>PVIJ01017116.1:0-30519 GCA_004024925.1 Scalopus aquaticus
TGCACCCGTATGTTCATTGCGGCACTGTTCACAATAGCAAAGGTATGGAAGCAACCCAGATGTCCAAAAATAGATGATTGGATCAAGAAGATGTGGTACATATACACAATGGAATACTATTCAGCATGGAAAGAAGATAAACACATGCAATTTGCAGCGACATGGATGGAATTAGAGGGATCATACTCGGTGAAATAAGCCAGAAAGAAAGAGAAAAATATCGAATGGTTTCACTTATAACAGGACTATAAGGAAACCAAATAGGAGAGAGACAATCAGTGGGGGCGGTGGGGGGAGGTGCGGGGAGGGAAGGAAAAGCGCACAAATTGGAATAGAAAAGAACACAAGGGATCATGGAGATGGATCACAAGTGAATTGGTGGTGGGCTACCCAAGGGGAATACAAAATGTAAAAGACATAAATAACAATAAAAATATATATATATAAATATATGTGCATATATATGTTTATGTTGTGCGTGTGTGTATACACATATGTATGCACAATTGCAGAGAGAGAGAGAGAGAAAGAGGAGTGAGGAAATGCAGAGAGGAGATAATGTAAATATGTCATATTACCAGTGCTTATATATTGTTTTGGTGACTGATGACATTTGTTTTCCACGATTAGTTGTTTTCCATGATTCTATTATATATCACCCTCAAAATACAAACCTTAGCAATCCATGAATAAAATATATGAGACCCAAGTATGATAAAAACCATATATGTTTTTTCTCAAAATACAAAATAAGTTAAAAAGTGATTTTTTCTACCCCTAAACTACTCACTGTGTTTTCCTCTTTTAATAACAGCAGCCTCTCAGCCCAGAGAAACTTGCCTTAAGAAAACAAATAAACAAACAAAAAAACTTGTTTCTTTCATTATCAGAATTCACCATTCATTAAATATTTATTTGCTTATACAATATTTCATCTAAGGAAATTCACTTTAAAAAGAAAAATATATCTAAATTCAAAAGCTCAGAAGAAAAGCTTCTACTCCAACTCTTCACAATTCACTCATTCTCTCAGATGATGGAAATTTAATGAAAATGTACTTTTTGGAATCTTCCCTTTCCCGCTAAATGAAGTTGCTGAGCAAATCAAATGATACAATGAGAAAGAAGTCAAATTACAAGACGTACAATTACAAAGTGTCATTTTCTCAGTCACTTTTCTAATTCTCCCTTGGTCTACTGAAAGTTTCCTAACTGGTTAATTCTTCTAATCTTTCCAGCTCCAAATTCCTCCCTTGCTTAGCTCTTCGTTTTATCTTTGAAAAACACAGTTCTAATCCTATTATTGCCCTGCCCTAATTTTCTTGATGGTCTCTCACCACTGACCTAACAAAACCCAGATTTCTTATCCTGCCACTTAAAACCTTTTGCAGATTTGTCTTTTAAAAAAAATGTTCTTTGTTTTATCTTTCCATGCCTTCCCCCTCCCTCACCCCCTTAAATTCTCATTCTATGTCTTCCAATGCTAATTTTGGAACAGGCTAAGCTAGCTCTGCCCTACTTGGATGGTCCTGGCATATCTGAAGCACAAAGTAAATATACATTAGTCTCTTCAACTTAACAGGAAGGGAAATAAGCAATATTTACAATGCTAAGATGCTTGAAACAAGAAGTAAGTAAATAATGCCTATACTCATTATTTTCTTTATATAGCTATTATCAAATGGTTTAAGTCAAATTAAAGGTAATGTTGTTAAACATTTACTGAAAGTAAGTGGCCACGCTCAGTCAGTGATACTGCAGCACCAGCTGTAATTACAGCATCGTGGATGTCACTAGTCAATGGGCTGAGAGTAAGCAGCTGTGATTTTAACAATATATTAAAAAAGGATTTTCAATGATCATGAATGTTTAATATTCATTCAACATCTAAGAGGAGATTGTAAATGAAGGAAATCATACTAAGAATATTTGTGGCTACATTTGGTAAATTGAATAAATGTTTGTGAGCTGTAAAGTTGTGTCCATGCCATCGGGTCTCTTCAACAATTTTTTTAAGATTTATTTATTCATTTATTTATGTATAGAAGAACTTGGATGTAGGCTAGCGGTGAGGGAGCTGAGAGGATTCATCAGAGACAGAGTGGGGAGCAGAAAAGGTGGAGCCACTGAAATACACTGCTGAGGGAAGCAGGGGGTGAGACAGGAGAGGTCTTGATGCTTCATGTGTGGGTCAGCTCCCTGGCAGGGATGGAACTTAGGCAGCAGCGGTGATAGCTCTGAGATTTAACCCCTAAGCCACCAGGAAGGCCCCCTAACATTCTTAAGTTTAGATGTTTATATGGGGCAGTGTTGCCTAATGGTTAATGCTTGAAAGCCAAAGTCTAATTACTACTACAATACTGACCCCAACACTTCTGTGTATAAGACCACAAACAAGAAGCTCAAACCTTCTGTACCACATGCTTTCATAGAGAAGCTGAAGTCAACAATTCATAGTAACAATTTCATTGTGGGTTATGAGGTCTCAGTGAACCGGCATTGCAACAAGCTTAGATCATCATCTTAAGTTTTAATAATATCTAAATGTACAATATGTTCAGACTTTAGAATACTGCAAGCAAATAATTGGGGGTAGGCAGGAAAATAGTTGTGATTAAAAGAATTTATAATGTTATGACTCTCTGATCTTTAGGATAACAAGGTTTTTTTTATTATTTTTAAGCTCATGGGAGATAAAGAGCAAAAACATAAAACACTTGTAGGATCAGTATCAGAACAAAATTCAAGAAAATTGCATATCTTTCTGATGTACATTGTTCAGCTAGGACCCCTAAAGTGGGTCATCCTAGTCCTTACACGCATCAATCTACAAGGGGACAAGTTCAAGAGCATACTCATAATGGAATGCAGTGGTGTGATGTTTAGTGCAATATTCAGATTCACGCATATTTAAATTCACAAAGTGTGTTGGGAAACGGATCCAGAACTCTGTCCTTAAACATTGCTGGTTGTTTCAGTATAACATGGGAAGCATATGTCAAATCCAATCTAGCGATAACTAGCACTCAACTCTGCCTGCTTGCATTTGTTCCCCTGTAATCCCCGTACTTATTACAATATCCTAGTACAAGCAGAGATTTCTTGGAAGAAAATGTTCCTCGTATGACTAAAGTTCTTAATAAGTTCTATTCTCATCCCTTTCAAATTTCAGTCTTTTCTACCTACACCAGGTGAGAAAGTGTCTGCAACTCGTGGATGTCTTTATTAGAATTCCATTGAAACCTACCCACTAATTTTATTCATGATAACTTCTCTCATCACATTTTCTTTCATCGCCATTTCCTAACTAATAACTCTGGAAAGATTAGGAGTGGAACAAAAATGAAATAAAGCATTTGTTGGATAATGATCTCAGTGTGCAGAAAAAAGATGACAGAGAAATCACTTAGATGTCATCACAATACCGAAATAGGTGTGAGTTGATGCAGGAATTTTCCATCACTGCTTAACAAATTGCCACACACTTACCAACTTAAACAGCACCAATGTACAATATAAGAATAGCCGCATCTCATGGTCCTGGCAGGGGTGAATTGAATGGTCTGCTTGGTGCCTCACGGGCAGAAGCCCATTCAGTAGAAGGACCGTGTTTTCTTTGAGTACCAAGAGCCTCTTTCAAGATAGTTCAAGTTGTTGGCTGCGTTCAGTTCCTTGCAGCAGTAGGACTGAAGTTATTTTGTGGGTTTTTTGTCAGCTGTTGGTCAGGGTTCACTTTCAGTTCCTAGAAGTGACATTCCTTGCTAGTCACAAGCCCTCAAAATCTAGCAGCTGGATTTACAAAGCTGGAAAGAGAAGGTCATTTGTTTCATATCATTCCATCCAATCCCCTCAATTGGAACCTCATAAAATGAAAGCTGTTAAAGAGAGTGAAAACTCCATCATATTAAAAAGTTCTGCCCACACTCAAGGGGGAGAGAACATGCAGCCTTTTTCCCCAGGGTGTACGAATCTTAGGAGCCGCCTTAGAAATTGTTTAGGGGAATTCAACAAACACATTGTTGAATGACAACAGTATCTTAGTAATGAACAACTATATTAATTCTCTCCTAATTACCTTTGTCAATAATTCTCAAATCTGGTACCAATTTGAATCAAATATTAATCTTTAGGCCTCCCTGGTGGCGCAGTGGTTGAGCGCTGTGCTGTGGAGCTGTAGGCAGCAGCGATGCGAGTTCAACGCCCAGCCGGGGAGAGTCCCACATGGTGCGGCAGACCTCTCCTGCCTCGCCCGCTGCTCCCCTCAGCAGTGTATTTCTGATCTGCCTGTTCTGCTCGCCATTCTGTCTCTGGTGAATCCTCTCGCCACCCCACGCCTCTGGCCTGTACCCCAGCTTGTATGTATAAATAAATAAATCTTTAAAAAAAATATTTATCTTTAAAATGTAACAATCATCAGACTCCATACCAGCCAATTAAATTAGATTTTATGATAGTGTGGCCAATGATATATTTTAAATTTATCAGCTGATCACTGTATGCAAACAAGGCCAAATATACTTTTCCTTCAATAGAAAAAGCCCCTAAGAGCCATGCTCACACATGCCTGTGAGTTTTAAGTTTGCTTTTATTGAGTGTTATCTATCTGATATTTAAAAACAACTTCATCTAACATAAGGTAAAATCGAAAAAATTATTAATCACTAACTTGAACAGATGAAGACAATGAATTTTGAGAGATTAGACTTATTATCCCAGTCTTGCAGCTAGCAATGGGTATAGTGGCATTCAAGTTCAAGTCTTTCTTATTTCAAAGCTTGCAGATCATGAAGATCAAACACCTTATTAACCTTATATTCATTATATGAAACATTCTTTTCTGATTGTCCACAACATTCAGGGATAGTTTATAACTTACAACCTGTTTTTATCAATCAAGGCAATTTTATAGGGAAACAACTACCTTTGCTCTTCTCCTTTGTGGTATTAATGAAATGATGAGCTTGGAGTTTGGATTTTTTTTTTTTTGAGTATGAATTTAAAACAGTTTGGAAACATGGATGAGAAGCAGACACCATACATTTTTAATATTTCAGAAAATATAGTGTCATACTTTCAGAAGAGATTAATTATGTATTGTCTGAAAATATTACATTTTAGGTTTCAGGAGAAAAAGCATTTTATATTTTAGAACATATAAAAGAAATGAAAATAATTGTAAAATCATCAACGGGTTGATATTTAGGTTCCAGGAGAAATTACTGCAGACTTTGTAAATTTAAATTTTACCCAAATGATCTCATATCTCAATATGAATGTGGGGGGATGGGTGTGGGGGGTTGATAATTATTTTGCACTATAGGCGCTCTTCCTTTAATTTAGTTGACTGTGTATATCTCTTTATTGTGAGCAAATAATCAGATATGCAAATCAGAATAAAGGACATAATAAAAATATTGATGTGGGGACTTTCTGAGTCTAGATTCAAATTCCAAAGTGACTTCTCCAATATGTCTTCCCTATTACTTTCTGGTACTTGATAATAAGATGCTTAGTAATTGGAAGGATGAGGAATAATCTCAAGTCAAAGAAAGGCTTCTCTTGATAATAATAGTAGACACCCGGGTTTGTTTTAGGGATTACCAAGAGTATTCAAATGGTGTCTCACAAAATAGAACATAGTAGACATGCCAAAGTGAAAATCCATTTAATCAACTAAAACTGTATCCTTCATAGTATATTTTGTGATTTTCAAGACACTCATTTCAGTTGCTATATAATTTATAAATCACTTTGTGTTATCGAGGTGTACTTGAGCAGTAATTGCGTCTAAGATTGTTGAGTTTGGCAAATATAAAGATGTCAGCACAATGCAACTTTTGCATTGATTCAAATGCTATTTTACCCAATTAACTAATGTTTTGCACTCTTAAGGAGTATCAGTGGATGCAGAGTACATTAAAAAACAAATGCAATAAGCAGCAGCAGTACACAGTCATTTATATACCATTTACCTTGTGTTCCTTCTCTTGGGACTAATTTGTGTGTGAAAATTTTCTTAGAAGTACCTGTTATGTAAATCTAAAATCTTTGTGAATTTGTTTTCATTTCCCATAATTCAGAAATCTCAAGTGGTTGAATCTGATCCTTAAAGGTAGTCTTTTGTGTATTGTGGTCTTTTATTATTAGGATATTATCAAGTTTAATTTTTTCTATAATTGCATTTGGATTATTTTGTTCTTTGTTGTGTTCTAGCTAAAAATTTGCATTTATTCTTTGGTGGTCTTCTAATCTAAATTATCTCCATGAGCCCTAGGAGTGAATATGGTATATCTCTATATAATTGCTCCTATCTCAGAAAGTGGGAAAATAAACTTGGCATGAGTTTTTATTTCTGATGGTCCTAACTGGTTTCACACTGAGGTCAAGACTTCTCTTCTCCCCTGAGGTCTATCATCCCCACCCTACTCATTTGACTTCTCAGTGTTTTGTGTTCCCAGGGGTTAGCTTGGTTATCCAAGCTAATGGTTTTTGCACAGTTATCTCCATAGTTTCTGGACATTTTCTAACTTCAATAGGTAGCTTCCCACAGGGATATGCTGAATACACACTATCAATTAAAAAGATATTCAGTGCATACTTTAAGTGTGGGAAGATATTTCAGCTCCCCTTTCATCAAATGACTGATTCTGAGAATCAAGTCTAAAAATGAGAAAAAGATCATTTTCTTTCTCACGTCAATTTAATCTGTGCTAGGTGTTTTCCTTGTTAAACAAATCAATATTACTTTGTATGTAGATCACACATTTACAAAGTAGGAAATTAAGTTATTTACTACCCACCACCCAAAATTCCAAAACTGGCCAACACAACTTCCTCTGAAGGTGATCTATTGTCACCTGACCTCAACAACTCAACTCAAAAACACCTTATCTTCACTGAAATAAGAAATATTGTTTCAACTCAATGTATTTTACTGACAGAAAATAAGTGCACTGGTGGAAGATGTTGTCATTCCTTTCACCAATAAATTTATCAATCTTGAAGTCAAAATACTACCTTCTAAATCTGTGTAAGAGTTATATTTAAGGATTAAGTGACATTATTATTTCCCTAGATCTTCAGATTCCTTTTTTTAACATCAGCAAAAATTTCTTTCTTTTAATTTCATTTGAATCTACCAAAGAGATTTCATTTAATCAACCAAGCAAACAATTAGAACATCTGTCTGTGTACAGAACTAGCAGATTGTAATCATAATCTCTCATAAGTGCACTTGTCTTAGGTCAGATGCCCTAGAAGTAGATTTTGAGATAGGGACTTATGAATATTTGATTTACTAAGGGAATGTTCTTAGGAAAAGTCAATATTGGAATGAGGTAAGCAGGACAAGAAAGGGGAAGAAGCTATAAAAATGTAGTTTCAAGTAAGATTTAGAATGGTGCTGATGTAATCAATTTGCTAACAGTGTCTTGTAGGTCTGTGTGGATATACAGGTTATTAGGGGGCTCAGTATCTTTTTTTTTTTTTTTTTTTTTTTGCTGACAGGTCAGACATTCAAAAACAACCATAGACGGATTAGCCTTGATCAGTTGGAGTCTAAACTGATGGGTATTGGTATAGACTCAATCTCTATCACCTGTTCATGGGTTCATAGTTTTATCTGTGAGAAGGCTGAGGAAGGAGACTCATAAATCTTGAAGCCCAAGTTTCTTGGCCAAATCATTCTGTACATGTTTTTTTCCAGATTTTTTCCCTAGTTAGCAAGAATGTAAATTGGTGCAACTACTATGAAAGTAGTATGGCGGTTCCACAACAAATTAAAAATAGAACTATCATGTGATTCAATAAGTCTACTTCTAGATATTAAAGGAATATTCATGACAAGCAAAATATGGACTCCACCTAAGTGTGAATGAATGAATAAATGAATGGATGAAAAGCACAGAGTGTCATAGTGTGGTGTTGGCCGTGGTACATGTATAATATATAAATTCAGTCATAAAAAGAGAAATAAACCTTGCTATGTGCAGCAACATGGATGGATGCCATAGATGCTATATGGATTACTAAGATTAGACATCAAAAATAAAAAGATAACATGGAAAGGAAATTCATATTCATTTACAGTAATAATGATTCACACGTTGATAACAAAGATGCTTGATGATAGCCTTACAATTGCTTCACGTTGCCTCAAAGATACACTAATAAATGAGCTGTTATAAAATTTACAGCATATAATATTAGAGTCAGATATATAATACACTAATGATGGCATAGCTTTTTCTTAGTTCTTTCAGTGTTTCTAGGTTCTGTGGTTTGTCTTCAAGGTTTTCACATTGTCCCATATCTCCAAAAAAAATTCTCAATATATTTATTTTAAAAAATTATAGGTAAAAGTGAGTCCATACAATTCAAACCTGCTTTATCCAAGGGTCTGTGAATCAAGTCAACATATTGTATGCCTTAAACTTACACGATGTCATATGTCAATTATATCTCAGTAAAGTTGGAAAAAAATCTACTGGCATTCGATCAGGAGATAAGTGACAATCACTCCCTATGGTCATTCACCACATATAAAGCTTCTGCAAAATTGCCAATAAAGGGGCAAGGATGTTGCTCTCTAATAGTGGGGAGTGGATCATTTCTGAAAGACCAGAGGTTTCAGGGTTCTAAGTTCTCTAGGATTTCTCACATTCGTTTTCCCTTCAGAACCCTGACTAAGGCTTAGAATCTTTATATAGACTGAAAACTTGGTTTTGTATTATTATGCTACAACATAAACTTGATTTTTCAGCAGTACCAGCCCTTTTATTGCATTCACTGGAGGGTGGCCTTAGAAACTGCCAAGAGGGCCTCTGACTTTAATTCTTTGTCTTAAGTTAATGATCAATTGAATTGAGCCTAAGAGTCTCTCCAATCTGTCAAGCATGATCTACAACAGCTACATGATTTCATAGTCTGCATAATTATTTCTCCATTGTGGCTTTCAAACGCTATTAACCCGTGTATCCTTTGCACCTGTATCTCCTTCTTGGTCACATAGGTGAGTGTCTTAGCAACTCTATTGCAACTACACGTCCAGAACTAGCACTAGTTCCTAACCATCAGTGATAGATTCTAACAGTCAACTATTTGGAAGATAATCCCGCCCCACGGCCCACCCCGCGTGCTCGCTAGGATTTATCCTCCTGTTGACTTTGAGGTTGGGTTCTGTTAAAACAACACCTGATTTCTGATTTGGGATTTATGTTGCTCAGGTAAGGAAAGTTCCACAGGACATAGGAAGGGGGGAAGGGTGCAGGAAGGATGGAGTTTCAGATGAGACCTAGCTTTTGTCTGAGGCTGCTGGGAGCTTTGGAATGAAAATGTCAGCACGCTCTGTTCTAACTCCACACAAGGGGTCATAAGTTCCTACCCAGTGCACAGTGTCATAGGCTAAGTCCTGAGGAGTAAATAATGGGACATCTAGGGGACTGTCGGAGGCACGATTTGTATTGCCCAGGGCAATCCTTTAGAGAAATGTGCAGATTTTATCCATCGATGCAGGCTGTCTGCGGCAGCACTAAAATAAATATTTAGTCTAATCTAAAATTATGTTTTCCTTCCTGATTAAGCTTAATGGGAATTCATAAATGGCATGCATACAGTTCATGTTATGTTTTTTAGGATACCTCTGTACACACACAAGCATATAAATATTGATAAGGAAATCTTCCTATTTTCTTTTTGTGACTAAGCTGTCTTTTCCAGAGTTTGACTTTGCAACTGGTCCCCAAAGTTAGTTCTTCTCTTATTCTTATCATAGGTTTAGAGAAAATGAGACACCAGGGGAAGATAAAATGAAGATACTTGGACTCTCTTTGTAAGTTAGCTGTCTCAGATGTGATGAGCTTAGCACTCTAAAGTAGTACAAACACGTCTCCATCAACTGGTTTAAAGCATCAACAGACAGAAATGCCTTACCTGGCAAAATACAATCTGTGGGGTTCCTTGGTTTGAGTCACATGAATCTTTTCTTGAGACATATTACACATTTACATTTCATCTTTACTGATAGATGACCTAATTCTCATGTACCAAATTCAAGGAGGCTGGGAATTTAACTGATCTAATTTGGCAGCCCAAAGTAGCAAATCTTTAGTGTGAATTTTGGTTTTCTGAATATTATTGCTGAAAAGAGGTGAGATTCTTTTAGGAGAAAGATAGTCTTTTTGCCTTTGACATTGCATGAGCAGAAAAGTCAGAACTCTTCTTTCCATTTTCTTTCCTTAATTTCTCTGTACAGTTAGACACAACAGCTGCATTCTTCAGTTTTTAAATATTGTATGTTCTTAGTCATCTACATGTAGTTCCCAAAGTCTTGCCTTCCTTTGACACAACTTTCTGAGTGACATATCTGGTCTTTGAACTACTTGATTGTCTTTGAGATGAGTCCCCTAACACTCTCCTTTTCTGTGACACAAGCATGGTTTTAATTGTCATCACACACAAGCAAGTTCCAATAACAAATTCTCTACCCCTTTTTTTTGTAATAGTCTTTTACTTGCAGCAACCCTAACACACATTCCTTCACTGCTCACTGTTCTTTGCTGCAAACAATGGAAATTATTCTATAAATATAAAATAAAACTTACTGACTTAAAATACTGGCATTTCATGAATTTCTACATTGTCTTGAAAAATAAAATCGGTGGTTGGAGAGATAAAATAGATATCCCAAGGACGCTGTAGGCCCTTACTGATATGTTTCTCTTGCTGATATGTTTCTCTTGTTGGGGAGTTTGGACCTTAAAACCCCATTGCTGATCAGGATGTGATTGATATATGTATGTGTATGTGTGTATATATGTATGTATGTATGTATATATACATATATATTTATATATATGGACTGGAATATGCTCAGTTATCAAAAAAGATAAACTCTTGTCATTTGCAAAAACATGGTGGAGCTGGCAGGGATGATGGTAACTGAAATAAAGCAGCAGAAGAAAGAAGACAAACACCGGATGATGTCACTTATACGTGGAATACAGAGCAACTAAACATAGAGTCAGATGAATTTAAAGTAAGGACTAACCCTAGAAAGCTGAGTATAGAACTGAGGCTACTGGAGTGGGAGGGGAGAGGCAGGGGGGAAAGAGCAGTGGAGAGGGCTCACGATGGACTATGGTTTCGGTGCAGTGTGAGACACTGAGGCAGGAGAGCCCATAATTCTAAAACACAAACAATCACGTAAGCCAATGTTACCCACCCCTCTCTCTCTACGTGTGTGTGTGTGTGTGTGTGTGTGTGTGTGTGTGTATTTTAAACTATTACTGATACTGGACCCTGAACACTGCCATTAACTATTGCTGCTACTCCTGTACCTGAAAGCTGAGTATCCCTGCAACTACACTATCAGGATATAATTTTCAGTTGGCCTAAGTTTCAGATTCACTGGTTCCTGAATTATGAATATCTGATTGGCATAGTTACACAAGAAACTGGGGAAAATGAAATATAGTCTTATCTTACAAAATTACACATTCAAATTCAAAATTTTCCAAAATATTAGAAGGTGTTTAAAAATATCCATAGATGAAAGGATATGCTAAATGTGCAATATGTTGGAAAAAAATCTAATCTTCATTTGAGAGCACCTAAAAGATTAATCTATGAAATAAAAATCTCATTTCTAAGTAAGTGGAGTATACAACAGAATGTATATTGAAAAAGAAAGATGATATAACATACGCAATGAAAGTAATTCAGAATAGCATGACCATGGGTGCATAAGGTTAAAATTATGGTTAGGCAGATTGTGGGAAGATAACTTGATGCAAAATAGCAGGCTGGATAGCAAGCAGTGACTTTGTCTTTCAAGCTTATATGAGCCTTGCTAAAACAATGGACTCCAAGAGGCAGGAAATATCAAGAACTATGAGATGTCTGAGATTTTACCCTACTTGCAAAGTGTCAAGATACTAGTTTCGAGAATTCTAGTAGAAAACACAAGATTTCTTGGACAGACATAAAGAACTGACTGCTTAATATTCTCAGCAATGACAATAGGTGAGTTGTTGCAATGTCTGCGTTGGTTCCTCGAGAATGAATTCCCACAGGGCTATGTGAAGAAGCCAGATGACACATGTCCATGCAGTGTGTGAAATACTGGGGAACATGGTGACTTTATGGGGCCAGAATATTTTATATGGGGCAGTCAATTTGCCTGCTCTGGAGGAAGACATATCTTTACTAAACAGCAAGGGTGCTTCCCCTTGCTCCAAAGAAAATAGCTCCTCTACCTACCAAGATTATTCACTCTACAAATATTTTTGAAAAGATCATAAGGCAAAAGGCAGACAATGAATGTGTCTCCATGGAAGTCACAGAGAAATGTGAGGAAGTCAGAGAGGTCATTGAGTATTTCAGCCTGAAAGTACCTGATTCAGGCAACTCTTCTCCCACCTTGGGCTATGCAGGTGCCTCACTTTTTCTCTTTCTCCTTTTCCTAATTAACCTGTTCTTTTAAAATGCAAAAAAAAAAAAAAAGAAAGAAAGAAAATAGTCAATTGATATAGCATCTTTTGGGGGCCTCCCTGGGTTAAAGATAATGCTATCAAGCTATCACCTGCTACTGCAGCACGAGTTCGATGCCTGGGCAAGGAGCTGACCCACATGATACAGCAGACCTCTCCTGTCTCGCCTGCTGCTCCCCTTAACAGTGTGTTTCAGTCAATCCGCCTGTTCTGCTCCCCACTCCGTTTCTGGTGAATCCTCTCACCCCCCCCACCTCTGGCCTACACCCCAGTTCTTGTATACATTAATACATAATAAATCTTAAAAAAAAAGACATATCATCTCTTCATCTTTTTCTAAATTTATCATGGAAAATAAAGGATGATTTTAGGATTTCTGTTTTAAACCATGTGAATGGAAGTTCTAGGGGAAAAAAAAACTTAAAGAGAGAAGGGACAGTTGTATAGCGGATCAAGAGTAAGTACAGAACTAAGAAAGAAAAAAAGAGTGAATACAGAACTATATCGAAATGCTATTATGGATAAAATGTGATCTATATTTTACCTAGACACGGCATTGTGCATAATAATTACACACATACACATACACACACAATCCTATTCCTCACATATATTCTCTACCCACAGAAACCAGTTGGTACTAATACCACAAATGCAAAGACATATTTGTGTCAGGCTAAAAAGTAATAAATGCATAGACAGAGGGACATATATAATACAAACCATATAATTGCAAACACTATTTATTTACAATGTAAATATGCAATTTTTTTTACAATTCTATACTTCTAGGTGACAGTTGATTAAAAATGGGAGATTAAATTTAGCTACAGTTTAGCTTATTACTGTACCAAAGATTTTTTTCCACCAGAATTGAGTTTTCAAGCGACTCCTGCATACACTACAATTATCCAACTCTACTGTACATATCAAATAATTTTGGAGGAAATCAATAATCTAGGTTGCAGATTCTCTATAAATTTTGTTCAGTATACTTATATTTTGGTGGGAAAACTGCAATAGTAAACGACACCCAGGATTATGTACTCTCTGGCTGCATTGCCGTGATGAAGGGGCGTGTGGCATCTCGATACTTGAATTGAGTCATGGTTTCATCTAATTTAGCTAAAGTTGCTCTCTGAGATTCTCAACTTTGTTTTCTAGCTCTTCCACCATCACAGCCTGAAGCGCTGGTTTTCGCCGTTTCTGTGGTGCTGATTTCGCTACTCACTTTCCTTTCTTTATTGTTCTTATTATTCACACTATCCTCCTTCGGCATCTCTAAGGTTGTTTTTCTTCTGTGTTAGAGATATAGATCTTGTACAGGCTCCAAAGGCAAACTAAAAATGTAATAGTCACATAATTTGAGCATAAATCCTGGTATCCCACTCTTTCCAAGAGTCAGGGGGACCTCAAAAATTCATTTTTGAAAAATCAGAGGTTTTTCTTGTTGCAATTATTGTTGCTGTTCCTTTCTGGTTGTATCATTTGCTCACAAAGAATACATTGCATTAGAATCACCAGCTTCCGATGTATAAAGCCAGGGACTTAGATTTCTACCGAAACATTTTCCATATTTATAATACCACATTAGATTGCATGCAGATATCTAAAACCTATGCGTCTTCCTTTAAATTCTATTTCTGACTATGTGTTCATCGAAAGTAAATAAAATTCTATTCTTTTTTTTAAGATTTATTTATTTATGCATACAAGCTAGGGTACAGGCCAGAGACTTGCGGGCGGTGAGAGGGTTCACCAGAGACAGAGTGGGGAGCAGAACAGGCAGAGCAACGAAATACACTGCTGAGGGGAGCAGTGGGCGAGGCAGGAGAGGTCTGCAGGCCATGGGGGAATCTCCCTGGCTGGGCATTGAACTTGCGTTGCTGTGGCTGACAGCTCCACAGCGTAGTACTTAACCGCTGCGCCACCAGGGAGGCTCAGAAATTCTATTCTTAATAAATTTATAAAGTTTCTAAATTAAAACCTTGCTTTTATTAAATAGTAGGATCACCCTTAATATTTACTTTGACAGTATATATAAATTGATTACATTTTTGACTCTTCTGTCCTTGGTGATATGTAGTGATACTACATGTACAATTTGGTTTATTTTAGAAACAATGTCATATTTTTCAAATGTTGTATTTCCAAAAATCTTGTTCATTACAAAGGTTTGTTTTGTTGGTCCCAAGAATTAGACTTAAGAATTAATATCATATGTGATCACCCTTGAGCAAGATGAAATGTAGTTCATCCTATAATTAATTTTGGGGGCAGAATATATGACAAACTTGAACATATTAGTATACTTTAGAAAAGTTTATTGAAAAAAATTGAAGACTCTAATAAGCCTGAGGTGCATATTTTTAATTTAGAGTTTCATTTTTGAGGAGAGCAATAGAAAAATAATTTTCTGACCAACAGTGATCTTCAGCTGTAAAATATTTTCAAGCTATAACTTCAGTGAAATTACTTTTTGCTGATGCCTTTCACCTGAGCAAGAGGCAGCAGTGGGCATCCCCCTCCCCCCAAAAGCGATGAGCTGACACTCCAAGTTAGCTGTTAGGTTACCTAATTTAATTGAACCTGACTTTTCTTGGCTCAATAGCTTCTTTGTCTTCCAGCTATTTTTTCCTTCCTCACATTTAAAAAAACTGACAAATTTAAATAAATTCAAATTTAAATCATGCCTCTTATTCCAATAGGAGGTCTTATTGTGTAAATATTTTTATGAATCGTTATAAAAATGTGGTATAAAAGATCAGGTTACAACTTTTAAATTTGACAACTGCATAGAAGGCATCATTATTCCACTTACAATCTAATTTCCTTCTATCACCATATAATTGACTCACTTTACCCAATTCTCCTGCTCCCCTTTGCAACCCCAACCTGTTCTCTGTATCTGAGTGTTTGTTTTAAATATTGAGTGCCTCATGTATTTGTGTGTTATCCTTACACAAAGGGTCATGTTAATCTTCTCTGAATGGTTTCAATTTTATTATATGTGATTCCAAAGGCGGCACTGTTTTTCTTAAACTAAATATGTATTCCTTTAAGCAGCAGGTCTGAAGCAATATGGTGATAGGATATTTTCTTTTCCCATTTCCATTACAGATTTCTGTAGCATGGCTCATTTTAGCAAGATCTGGCAATAACTTTTAGAAAACTTGTCACCTCTAAGTTGTTAGTTGATATTATTCAAGATCTTCATACTCTCAGAAATGGTACAGGTTGAATGGGACACTGGAAATTAAAGACTTCGGAAGACCCCAAAGAAGGAATCACTAGTGGTCAATCAGTGAAAATGACAAGCACTGAAGTAAATACTAGCAATTCTCCTATTTGATAGCCAGTGATTGAATTAAAAATATTAAAGTAGAATATTAAAATTACATGGATAATTTAAACATCTTGTTTTAAACTTATAAAACCTATATTTATTCATTAATAATTTGAGTCAAAGATCTTCTGATTAATACCCTAAACAAATAAAATCATTACATTAAAATGTACAAATATACGGATCCATGTGCACTACATTTTTAATCGTCACTGTAATCTGTAATGTCTTTTTTTTTTTTTAAGATTTATTTATTTATACAAGCTGAGGTACAGGCCAGAGGCGTGGGGCAGCGAGAAGGTTCACCAGAGACAGAGTGGGGAACAGAACAGGCAGATCAGAAACACACTGCTGAGGGGAGCAGCGGGTGAGGCAGGAGAGGTCTGCCGCACTATGTGGGAATCTCCCCGCTGGGCTTCGAGCTCACATCTCATGCTGCAAACAGCTCCACAGCGCAGCGCTCAACCGCTGAGCCACCAGGGAGGCCCTTCACTGGAATGTCTTAATACTATAACTTGTCTCACAACTATTTCATATCTTCAGATAATACTTATCACTACTTAGCATTTTGCAATGCATTGGTTCTTTTTCTTTATTATTCCTTACTACTGCTACTAGGGTGAAGCTTCATTACAAAAGCAGGAGTGATTTCTCAGACATGTGAACAGAGCTTGGCAGATAGCAGATCACAGATAAATATTTCTTCAGAGAATGAATGTTTGCCTCTAATCCCACTATAGTAATAATTTTGAGTGAACTTTTAGTTGATTATGCCTGTGTCATTTCTCTTGAATGTTCTTTTTTGATTTCCACTATCATCACTACATTCATCATCACTATATTCAAAAAAAGAGATCAATTATAAGGGTTATTATTCCATTATTATATAATTACAAAAACAGATGATAAGGATTATCCCCTACCTAATTTTTTCCAATAGCTAACTGTCAAAGTTGCTGGGTCATATGGACCAGTATATTTTTCTAATGTTTTTAATCAAAGAAGTTGCCCATTTTTTCCAAGGTCAGAATGTCTATCACATTTGTCACATCTGGAGATAAGAAGGGACTTCATAAGAATGAAGCATGAGAAGGAAAGAACTAGTCCCTCAATTTGTATCTCTGCTATGATGTAGTGAGAAGTATTCTATTTGGAATTATTTTTTTGCCTTGTCCAAAATCAGCTGATCAATGATTAAAAAATAATTGAATTGGTCCTCCCTGGTGACGCAACACATTAAGTAGCAGCATTACGAAGCTATCCAGAGTCACTGCAGCACGAGTTCCATACCTGGCCAGGGAGCTTCCCACATGGCACAGCAGACCTCTCCTGTCTCACTCGCTGCTCCCTCAGCAGTGTATTTCAGTCAAGCTGCCTGTTCTGCTCCCCACTCTGTCTCTGGTGAATCTTTTCACCACCACCACCCCCCCATACCTCTGGCCTACACTCCAGCTTGTATGCATAAATAAATAAATCTTTTAAAAAAAAAAAACATTGAATAAGGATAAAATTAAAGTTTCAATGTTCTAGTGACTTTTTTTGGGAGCTGTATATTAGGAGCTCCCCTAAAAAAAAATCACTCCACTTTCTTAAGGGATAAACAGCTGGCATTATCACCACTAACTGCGCATAAGGAGGTCCAGTAGATAACTGGACTTTGGATTTTAGAGGAATAATCACACCAGGGAATCTTATTGTCTAACACTTAACAAAATTAATGAGGTTGTCTGTAATAAAAACATTTGAACACAGTTTAAACAGATAGAAAGTAATCCTTTAATGTGGTGGCTTTCTGCTTCAGGCTCTGTCGAGTGACAGCTGTGCTAATAGCAGTGCTCGACCTTTGCAGTGAGATTCTGCTGGTAATTTCTGGCTTCTGGACTTTGGACTAAGTCTCTGTGCAGATACTAAATGGTACATATAGAGAGTAAACAGTTTTTTTCTAGACTATTTGTGACCCCCCCGGTGCAGACAGATTAAAAACGAAGGATACCGTTACCTCTTCAACTGGAAAGGTACATTTGGCAATAGAATCAATGTTTTTCAAGTTATAGCAAGATCCAGAAATTCCATGGTGAAGTGAAGGTTGGCTGTCCAATCAAGTGTCCCTTTAGTTAAGGCCTGCTTCTGAGGCCTTACCTAAAGGTCAGAAACAGTTTTGCCATTCATCTTTCATCCCTACCTGCTGTTTGTTCACTAGCTCACTTTGGCTCCTACTGAAGTGATTTGCCATCTGTAATGCAGCACAGTTCACGCACAGCATCTCTTAGAGTGAGAATAAATTGCAGAGAGCTTATGCTATTGGAAGTGGGCTGAAGAATTCAATTATCATCTTTCCATAAGGAGAAATTGTTTCCTGAAATAGATTGATAATCATCTTAGGTTCATGGACTTTTGTTAAAAGATTAGTTTTATTGTAAATGTATCCTGTCAATACTGGAATATTAAAGCCACATACATATGAAACAATCTTCTTAGGGAAACAAACACAAAAACATAGTATCTATCACATACTGAATCCTTATATAAACAAATATTAATATCATTATTGGATATATATCATATATTATATATATATGTAATATATATATATATATATATATATATATATAATCACTCTTCATCAAGCTATCTATCTATCAATCATCAATCTTTTCCAACAGAAAGCAAGCAATTAACTTGAGAAAAGAATTCTAGAATAAAATAGACAATCGAGCATGCTAGGACATAAATTTTTCTCCAGCCAGTCGTATAGAGTCTTGAAAATATTCTTGAATTCACCTTGAAAATTAAGACATATGGAAGTAAATGACTAAAGAACTTATTTTAATGACCTTTTATCCAAATAAAGAACTTTGGGAACCAAATTGTCATTCTAGGCTCTGCCTCAACCTCACTGTTGTCATATCAAGTATGGGTCTCTAGAGTGTCAATTCCTATGGAATGGGAAGATTTCATTTACCAGTCAAGCCAAAGATACATAACCACAATATGAATTTATTGGGGTGGGGGGGTGAGAATTCACATTACAATATATATGCATGCTACTCTATTGAAGAGAAGGGTACGATTATGAACCTCTTGGAGAATGGAGAAGCAGAGTGGGCAAGGCGCAGCGCAGATCTCTGGCATCTGGACAGCTAAAGGAAGGGGAAGGCACTGCTCAGAATTGGGGTCCCCAGTGGCTTATCTAAACCTGGAGGAGGTCTCAGAATTGTGAATGTGAGGTCCATAAGCATCACAAATTGCCTTAACTTCAGTGCCCACATTTATAAACACATTTCAGAGACATATTATCAGCCACATGTTATTCATTTTAATTTAGGGGAATTCTCTTGGCAAAATCAGGTTTTTTTTGTTCTTGACTTTCCATGTCTTAACATGTGCTTACGTTTTTAATGGATCACTTAATTCACTCCCCTTCAGTTGCTGCCACCTCTGTATTAGCCAGCATCATCTCAATGCCAACGTATAGGACACGTGTAACATGAGATTTCTGCACGTAATTTACTTACTGAAGATTGTGAGTTACCACTGCCTGATTATAGCACACTCTTCTACAATGCAAAGGCCATTTTCTACAATCAGTAGCTGTCTATTGCAGCTTTAATAACGCAGACTTCCTCATTTTATTTTGGTCATCTCTCTTTTGACCTCTCGGATTCCTATCTCCTTACAGATGATATCAGTTGACAAGCTACATTTTTATCACTTTATTTTTAAAAAAAATTTTTTTCTTTTGGTTTATACCTCTGACCGTTCTGCTGTTCTGCTGTGCTTAATAGATCCTCACTAAAACATGTCTGTACATATGCGTATTTGTCTTTTCTGACTAAAGAAGCAGTATTTTCCTTTAGTAAAATCATTTAATTTTTTAACAACATTTTCTCTTGAAATTTGTATTTGAAGACATGAATGAAACTGTGGTATGGTTATTTATAGCGATAAATTACTGATTTTCAAAGAAAGCTGAGAAACTCCCTTTAAAAACTATATTGATGATATTTACTACAAATTCTGACTTACACAAAATGTCAGGTTTTAAAGAACTCTATCACATTCCTTGTTAATAAATGTTGTGTGTTGAAATTGTTTAATTTGGGGCCTCCCTGGTGGCTCATTGGTTGAGCGCTGCGCTGTGGAGCTGTCAGCAGCGCTCGATGTGAGTTCGACGTCCGGCTGGGGAGATTCCCACATGGCGCGGCAGACCTCTCCTGCCTCGCCCGCTGCTCCCCTCAGCAGTGTATTTCTGATCTGCCTGTTCTGCTCCCCACTCTGGTGAACCCTCTCGCCGCCCCACACCTCTGGCTGTACCCCAGCTTGTATGTATAAATAAATAAATCTTAAAAAAAAAAGAAATTGTTTAATTTGAGTAGACGTTTTAACATGCTAAGTGTTCACTCTCCTTATGGAAGGGTTACTGGTCTCTCCTGTGGTACAAATGAAGGAGCATCACCGGCTTGATTAGACTGTCTGTAAACTGCTTATAATTATGTTTAGAAAATATCAGTTATTTTTCTTTCTTGATATGGAAGCTTTTCTGCATAGTTACATTTGTAACCCTGAATAGAAAAGTCATAGTGAGAAACTCTTATTCTGGTTGAATTTCATTGCAATATGATTTCTCATGTTTATGATGAAATATAAACTAGGGTCTGAGAGAAAGGATCACAGAAAAGTGCCCTGAAATTTCTTTAGGAGTATCTATATATTGTTAGGAAAGGCTGTTTTTGTAATTTATTGTTTCCATCTTTCTTTTATTCTCTTCCCCCTCATTTCTTATCCAGCCCTATATGTAAAGTGGCATTTAGTTAACACAAGGAGAATAAAGATAATTCATTGTTAGGAAGAGAGAATAGGGCCTCCCTGGTGGCCTACAGGTTAAGTCTCAGTGCTATCACCTCTACCAACTGAGTTTGATCCCAGCCAGGGAGCTTCCCACATGGCGCAGCAGACCTCCCCTGTCTTACCCGCTGCTCACCTCAGCGGTATATTTCAGTAAATCTGCCAGTTTTGCTCCCCACTCTCTTTCTAGTGGATCCTCTCACCTTGCCCACCTCTGACCTACACCCCAATTCTTCTCTGTAAAAGAAAAATGGGAAAAGAGAGGCAAACATTTTACTATTCCAGTTTTGACTCACAAATACGCATAAACTTCACAATAACAAAAGTGCAATCATATATTTTCATTCATTGAAAATTCTATCTTATATTCCTTTCCTGTCTCATTCTATAATTTCTTGTAACAATAGTCAATAAAACAATAGTTAATAAAAAAATAAAAGTATTTCAGTTTACACAACCATTCTAAGAATAAATTAATTCATCAATAAACCTTTAAACCAAGTTATTTGTACAGTGTGTGGAATGTGTCAGAAATAGAACAATTTAACCCAAATCTTATGTTTTAATGAAGTTGTCAATACAGACAACACTAGTTTGAGTTCCTACAGAGCTTGTGAAAATTGCTATTACCGTAGCAGAATAAACGCATTTAAAGAAGTAAACCTTCAGCAAATAAAATCGTTTCACTTGAGAAGCATTGTTAGTATTCTAACTGCCTATTTGTTTTGCTACAATGAAGTATTTTTTGTCACTGCAAAATATTGAACAGAAGAAAAACATCTGAAAGCAGAGTTAACTATGGAAATTTTTATTGACCATGGTCAGGCAAATGCTTCTGCTTGATAACAGAATTGCTGCAGTTCTCGACCCAGACTAATAACCCAGCCTGCTCTCTGCAGTTATCAACAGCTGCAGGCGTCCAGGTTCTTCTGCTCAGGTGTCCCTGGGGGTTAAGGCTCTGGCTGGGACAGCTGTCGGCGCTTCGGAGCGCTCTCTTTGCCACTGGTAAGAGCCATTGGCTTTCAGACTAGCTTTGTTCTAGTTTCATCCATCTCTGCAGCCCTTGTTAGCGCTTTGCCTCATTTTTGGACAAGTTAGCATGTAATTCCATATTTCCTATGGATTTCCTGATTGTTGTTGTCTTCTACAGTCTTTTGAGTTTTCAGTGTCTTATTTGAGCAATTTTCTCCCAATTCAAAGCCAAAGGCACACACATCCTGTGCTTTATTTCTGCTTTAAAATCTCCTGTCTCAGGGGTAACTTTGTCCTTGTCATCTCCTTCTCGCTGGATAATTTACACCCACATGCTCATCTGGGGACTATTGCCTGATTGCACAGGTAGAGATATTCTTTATTTGGATTTTTTATTTTCTTGCCAACTATTTTTTTTTTAACCTTGGATAATTATGACTCACCTCTTTCTCTCCATCTAGTCAGCCTCAAAATGAATGCTGGCCTCCCACACTCAATGGTACATTTTACTCTGTTGGAAAATGTCTACCTCATTCCTACAAGGCCACCGTAAGAGGGTGAAGTCGGAAAATGATTCCTGTTTTTTTTTTTTGTTTTTGTTTGTTTAAGATTTATTTATTTACGCATATAAGCTGGGGTGTAGGCCACAGGTGTGGGGTGGTGAGAGGATTCACCAGAGACAGACTGGGGGGCAGAACAGGCAGATGGACTGAAGTACACTGCTGAGGGGAGCAGCGGTCTGAGACAGGAGAGGTCTGCTGCGCCCTGTGGGAAGCTCCCTGGCTGGGGATTGAACTCGTGCTGCAGTGGCTGCAGATAGCTCCACAGTGCTGCACTTAACCCGCTGTGCCACCAGGAAGGCCTGATTCCTGTCTATTAAGAATAACCCTGGAACCCTGGAACCGGAAATGAGGAAGGATGGAAAAGTCCCCAGGCAGAGACCCTATTGTGATTGCGAGCTTCAGGAAGAGCAATCGCGCCAACAATGGCAGACCCCATCCTCTGTCCATAGAGGTACTTTCAGGAGGAAAGAGTCCGTCCTCACTCTTAGTCCTTGCAACTTCTCCTCTGGCTCAACTCTATGAGATCAGGGATTGCTGAAATCATGAGCAGTGTTTCTTCTTTTTAAGTGCACTAAGTTTGCTGGAAGCCAACCTCCCTTAGCTAACTGAAAATGTTAGAAATTAACTAAATATTTTCTTTCCTTTGTCAAAAATAATTATGATTTTTTTCTGTGTATGTAACTTATCTATATAAACTCAGGCCAAAAACTCTGAGGCTGGGGATCAATCACTCAGAGAAATCAAACATTATTCCTCCATGAAAGGGAACGCTGTTCTCAAGGACTAAGAAAATCGAAGCGTTATGTAATCAAATGAACTTTGTTGTTATGTACACTGTCATCTATTTTATTTTATTTTATTTTTTATTTATTTATTTATTTTTTTTACATACAAGCTGGGGTACAGGCCAGAGGCGTGGGGCGGCGAGAGGGTTCACCAGAGACAGAGCGGGGAGCAGAACAGGCAGATCAGAAATACACTGCTGAGGGGAGCAGCGGGCGAAGCAGGAGAGGTCTGCCGCGCTATGTGGGATTCTCCCCGGCCGGGCGTCGAACTCGCGTCGCTGCTGCCGACAGCTCCACAGCGCAGCGCTTAACCGCTGCGCCACCGGGGAGGCCCCTACACTGTCATCTAAATATAGATATTGTAAAATTAAAAAGAATGTTCATTATAATTTATCACCAAGATTGGCTATGGAAATGCCTTGAGAATGTTGATAACCTTTTATAGAAATCGAAATATTCTCATTTGTTAAATGAAAGGATTATATTATGCTTTTATTCGACTTTACTTATCTCTGAAGTGTGATTGTGTGAAGTCTCACTCTTGCGCATTGAAATTAAACCTGAGGATGAATAACATACACCATACACGATCACTAATCTGCAGTGATATGATGGTTACACCTCACATCTGTGGCTCCCCTTTTAAATCCTGGCCCCAGGATTACTAACTGTTACTGTGTTAAACTCTTGAGGTCACCTTTTTTTTTTTCATTAAAATCATAGCATATTAAAATTTACTGTAGATTCATTCCCTGTCATAGAAAATACCAAATCCAAAGATGTAACACAAGATCGCTGCATTATTCGTGGTACAAAGTTGAAGTGTTCTGCATTCTAATAAAATAGGAAAGAATGACAAGTGACCTGTCAGAGAATAGAACTCATTTTACAGTTTGCAAATGAAGCAGAAGAGTGTGAGAACGTACCCCATTAGCAAGTTAGCGACCACTTTGCTGTGATCACACCTGGTCATATTTCAGTTAGACTTTTTAAACCATAAATAGCATTCAATTTAACTGACTAGAAGTAAAATATCCAAATGTACATTTGCAAGAACACATTCTATTCCAATGGTTTATTTGTATTCAGGCAGATTAAAATGGAAATGTCGTGAGGCAAAAAATTCATCATTTATTTCAATTTCAGTGATTCAGCCATTTGTCCTGGTCCTCACCTTATATCCGCCTCTACAGATTTTTCTCCAGTTCTACTTTATTGTAACATAGAGCAATGAACTAACCCAACCCAGCTGGCTTCCAGGAGGTTGTTTTGGTTTTGCCCAGAGAATGGATACTGGTGTAGAGAATCACGGGTGCTGCACGTGTAAAAATATGTCTCTACTCGTTCTTTTCATTAGTTTTAAAAAGGAAGCCAAGAAATCTTAAAAGTTCTCAATTAAATATAAGATAAGCCTATACTGAATTATTGAGAAAGGATAATCTGTTCTTCTTTTGGGAAGTTGGGGAAGGAACTGTGATTGAATTAATTTAAAAACCTTTCTTTAGTGTTTAAAATGTATATAATAAGCTATGAACTATAAGGTACATTAAACTGAAACATGGAACGAAGTTGATAACTTCTATACAATTTGCTTTTGAAACATAATCAGTATCATTAATTTTCATGAAGTCTAAATCCTTAAACTTTCCTATCAATGAATCAAATCACAAATTACAAAAAATGGCAGACATTAATTGTCTCAAAAGCTCCTGTTTGATAATATCCCACTTATTTTAGATCTGCATTTAAAATACAAAATTTTAGCACTGAAGTGAACATACCTGTACACCTTTCCATCAATTACCCATATTTGACATTAAAAATCTCCTCACTCTGTATATTTACGTAGACATGCAAATATGCTTATAAAACAGATAATATGCACAATATTGCTCTCATTTTGCCTGAGATGTGTACGGCATCATTCCATTCTCTACTGGCGAACAACAAGATTCTGTTTTTTAATGTATTTTTATATATGTATACTTATGAAACATTTGTAGTTTTATGCTATAACTTATGTAGATGAGAGCTCAAATCTTATTAATGCTATTTTCCATTTATCTTTTGGGGCATTCCACAAAATGTGCTTGAATTATACCCATGCTAATATGTAGATAGATGATTGCTTGCTTGATTGATTGACTGAGAGATAGAGAGAGAAAGAAATATAATAGATAGATAAGGGAGAAAAGGAGAAGAGGAAAATATCAGAGAGTGTTTAAAACCTTTGCCTCTATTCATTTAGCCCTAAAAATAACCCTACATACTATGCATCTCATTTTGTAGAACTTATTAAGTGAACAAATTAATGGTAGCAAATCAATGGTAGATTTAGGAGCAAATAAAATTCAAGTATAGGCCACATATTTTCCAAGACCGTGTCCTTCACCATTATTCTATAATATCTTTGAAAAATATTTTATCCTTTTAGCTTTATTTGCTAATAGAGACGTTCATGGTCTATAATTTACCATAGCTTTGGAAATAAGATTGTCTAGCTCATTCTTCTATGTGTTTACCTTGTTTCACCCGGTTTGCCCCGAAATATTTCTATTTTGTTGTAAGAAGAGGTAAGGGGGATAATTCAGGCCACATTCCTTTCAAGTGACTCTTCCTCACTCTTATTTGAAAATATTAGCGATAATTCTCAAGGTTCTCCAGATTATTCATTTTCATTTTGATAAAACAGTTATTTACTGAAACCTATGCTAATTCCTTTAGGTTTATAAAATCTTATCCTTCTCATGCTTTCTTCCATTTTTCTTCTTTTTCTCACTTTTGAGTTTTCTTTTCTTTTAAAAAATGTTTTAATGTACTTTTGGCTTTTCTGTTCATTTCATTAAATTTATGGTGTAACATATTCTGTGCAACATCCCAGAATTGAGTGTTCGCTTGTTTTAAATGAGTTTTCAGAGCACATTTTGCAGAGATACAGCTAAATTGTTTCTGAAAACTTGTGTTGGTTTATTATAAAAGAAAATATTTGAAAACTTTCAGTTACTGCCAACCTTAATAAAAGATAAACTAGACTGTAATAGGAAGCTTACATTGATTTTCCAAATGTAGCTATCCACTCTAAAGACGCATTAGTCTCTGGAGTGTGCTTCGTGTGTTTTCATCCCTCTGAAAGCTTGTCAGAAATGTAATTTATTCACATGTTCCATCGCCAATTGATGTTATATTAATTTGCCCAGATTTGATGGCCACCATTAAGTTAAATTCAATGTGCAAGTTATTCCATCAGTTCTCAACTTGTCAATCTACCTAATCTTTCTGAAATAGCTTGATAAGAAGAGGAACAATTCTACAGTCTTAAGTTATGGCTGAATTTATTAAAAATTCCATTTTAAAATGCCTCCATATTGTGTTCATTTACTTATTTATTTAATTTTTATATTTTTACATCGTTGTTTATATTCTCAGGTGTAACCCCCATAAACATACCACCACCAAGATACCTGTGAACCTTAATCATAGTATCATGTGATCTTCCTTCTCCTTTTATAATCCCGCTCCCTTCTCCTCCCCAGATGAATGCCTCCGAGTTATATATTGTGCCCTTACTAAGTATAACTTTTAGCTTTCTTTTTCACTATAATCAGAAGGAAAAATGAACAACACAAGGATGTACCCCTTACATGAATAATTATATATGTTTACTGCTACTGGCTCTATTTATAGATGGAAATATTCACCTACCAGAGACAATCTTATACAAATATTCTCCAAATGAAAACAACATTCTCTTTTGATTCACTGGTGTCTACTGTTTGACCACAATTTGACTTCATCAGTGAGTAGATTTAAATAAACTTTGAGAGGGTAGTTATGTTTATTTTCAATTACTAGTTATCAGATATTTACATCTTATGTCATGTTATAAGTATAAATCATAATATCCCATACTTGCTAACTGAAAAGCTCCTTGAGTACAAGGTCCACATTCATCCTTCTTCTGTGTGTCATGTTGGCAGACCTGTAGTATTGCATTGCATAGGCCTGTTAGTATATTTAGGCATATAAACATTTATATAACTAAATATATATACACATATATGCCAATTTAATGAATATTTTCCAAAAACATATTAATTTTATAAATTTGGATTTCATAGTGATGCAAGGAAAATCACAAATAGCGCATAAAGTGATATACTTTTCTCTGAATTTGAGTGAATGGCTAATAAAATATATGGATCATTATAATTTATGCTAACAGACCAAAATATTTATGTATTATTTTCCAGACAATATACCCACTCATATAATGTACGCTTAGAAAATATGAATGTGTTGCTTAATGTAGATTTATCATTGAGAAATTAAGCATATTATAAATGAAAGTGTTACGTATTCATAAAACTGATTTATAATTGCCAGACAGTACTGCATTGTTTCCAGGTAAAATGTGTCTCAACCATTGCTTCACAGAATAGCGCTTCCCAGCAAGGATTGTTTTGGTGGCTGATGCCGCCAGATGGAAGCAGAATGGTCTTTGCCTTTAAATGGAACATGGAAACAATGGTCATTTGTCTGTCCCAGATGTAACAGTTCAAGACAATTTTCTCAAGAAGGGTTTTGTAAAATTTCCCAATGCTGAAATGTTCTATAAGAAATAAGACAAATGTAGCTGTGATAAGAGACACTCTGGACAGGAATTAATATCAAAGTCACCTCTAAAGATTTCAGGTTCAGGCGATGCAAAGAGCTGACTAAGGATATCTGAAGCTTGTGCTGTATTTTTATCCATATAATGATCTTGGCACAGCCATAAATCTATCACTACTGCCCCTCGACCTGCCCTAAAAGTGATATATTGCTTTTTATGATATAAAATGTCAATGTCACATTTGAATGTCTAAATGAAGCAGAAAAGAAGTCATATGGCACTACTTTTACAAAAATTGAAATTCCAAGGTAAATCTTTATTATTTTTTATCTGCTTCATAGGCTGAAAGTTATTTTTGTGTATATGAAATTCTGCAGTGAATTGTAGTATTATCTCACATGCAGAGATAATATAACAGATGGATAAAAAGAATATTGAGAAATTGATCTATTTATCCCAAACAAATATCATTATAAAATCTTTGATATTGAATCTAATATAGTTCATGTTAAATACATAATATTTGAGTCGCAAATGTCTCTATTTATTCAAACAAAACCCATGATGCTAATTACACTACACTAGCTTTTATTTAAAAAGTTTCCTCATGGAAGTTTTATAGTTACTGATGATTTTTCTAAAAGTTATCATTCTATTATAACACTTTTTCATAGTAGTTTTCATTACAGAGAGGTCAAAAGTAATTAACAATGGACTGCTTTGTTTATTAAAAAGATCTTTAAGAAGAAATAACCATGAAAAGTTGACAATTTAATATAAATATATTTACACTATGATGTTAATACAATAAAATAATTAATTTCTCATGTATTTTAATGGATGTTTCTATGTCAATAAATTTAGTTGTGCATGATAACTATAAATGTGTGAAACAAAGTCTGTTTCCTTAAAAGTCATGTCACTAATCTTTGTATGTGTGTGTGTTTTGTCTTTTTCTATGCTGTTTAATTGTTAATCCATTATCTGTATATATACCACATCTTGATCCACTCATCTGTTTTGTTTTTATTTAAGTGAATTTTTAAAAAAGATTTGTTTTATTTATTTATGCATACAAAAAGTGGGGTGTAGGGCAGAGGTGTGGGGGTTGAGAGGATTCACCAGAGACAGAGTAGGGAGCAGAACAGACAGATTGACTGAAATACACTGCTGAGGGGAGCTGCAGGCGAGACAGGAGAGGTCTGCTGCGCCATGTGGGTCAGCTCCCTGGCTAGGGATCGAACATGTGCTGCAGTGGCTGCTGATAACTTGGTGGAGCTGAGATTTTTAACCCTTACGCCAGCAGGGAGGCCCTAAGTTAATTTTAAAATGAAATACTTTTTCCTTACACTGTTGTTGATTCTGGAACAATATATGACTTATCCCCTCAAGTATGATCACTGTAGCTCTCTCACGACCAAAGCACCCATAGATCATTCCCATAGTTCCTTGTGCTCTTCCCCCATTCTGACCCCTCCTACTCCCCCTTCCTTCCTGGTTACCTCATATCAATGGTCAGCGTGCAGGGTTTGTGTTCTCTGTTTGGTTTCTCTATATTCCACATATAAATGAAATCATTTGATATTTACCTTTCTCCTTCTAACTTAGTTCACTTAGCTTAATCCCTTCCAGCTCCATCCATGTTGTTTTAAAGGACTATTACCTTAATAATAATGAAACTAATACATGCAATAAATAATAGAGGAAAACTGCACAATTCTCAGTGATATGAATGAAAACAACTAGACATATCATGTGATCAAAAATAATACCCTTCTGTTGCCAACCTCACATTTATTGTTCCAAAACAAACATTCCTCTGAGCCATGAATGGGTCCCTTTGTTGTAAGTCCTTCTCTCCCCTTACCGCCCTTTTCCCTGTCAGCCCCACACCTTGGCTACCTCATGATAACAGGTAATCCTCCCAGTGAAAGTAAAGCTCTTATCTTTAGAAGAATCAGTGATTAAAATTGAAACTAAAAAAAACAACTACCCTAAAGGAAATTTAACAATAAAATAACAGCAAAATATTTCAAGCTTTCTATAAAGCCTTTTCCTTTGTTTTTCCTATGGAAATGATAAAGGTAATTCTTTCTAGTCAATAGCAGAAATTGAATATCTTGGAAACGTAAAGCATGACTCTCTGGAGGAAGTCAAGGGGGTCTGTGATTTAGAAGTACAGGGTCTCCCCCTTCAGGTGTTGCAAACATATGCCGACCAGGACACCCACAGTCCTCAACACGGTCCACGGGTCTCCCTCCCCACTTCGTCCTCTCCCTCCCACTCCCCCTCTGGTAGCTACAGTTTCACACTCAGATTTCTAGGGTTTGTTACTAGTTAGGCTTTGTCTGACCTTTTGTTTTATTTCTCTATAGGCCACACACACTGACAGCACTCACAGCGTGTTAGCAAGTCTTCTGGGGGCTGGGATTCACCATACAGATAGAAAACCACTTCTTCACAACGCCATCTTAGGTGAGGTTGTCTACAGATGAGCTACCGTCTGGGGCATCTGGACCACGTCCCTCGGGGCTCACAAGGGCAAGGTCTCAGGGCTCCTTCACACCAGCTGAATCAGAAGCCCAGTGAATGGGGCTGGAAGCCTGTGGCCAACAAGCACGCTGATGCTTTTCTAAAAGCTTATATGCTTATAGCCCAGGAGCAAGGTATTTTTTTTTTAAGGAAGTGCTGTCAGGAGAAGTCAGTGGAGAGCAGGATACCACAGTGGGCGGGGGAGGGCACAGCGAGAGTGTGAAGTCTCCGCCTTCGCCGGGCCCTGGGGACCTGGGGCAGGCATCTCGGCTTCCTTTGTGAGTGCACGCTTCTCCCTCTCGCCCCCTGCACACTCCCTGCTCTCCGATTTTCATCTGCCTCCTTCCTTCTCCTTCCTTCCTTCCCTTCCTTCTTC
>PVIJ01017117.1:0-30506 GCA_004024925.1 Scalopus aquaticus
GGGGGGGGGGAATAAAAAGAACAACTCAAGGGAAAAAAGAAAGAATAAATTGGTGAATGCATCCTACCAGTTCCACTGACCTGGAATCCCAATGGCGAACTAAAACCCGGCGAATAGCCAGGAGCCCCTCAAAGCCCACATGTCTGGTTATATACCAAACATGACTGCTTAACTCCACCCTCAGTTCCCAGCAATCCTCCCTTCAGTGATGATGGCATTATGGGATATTATGGGATTTGTAGTCCTTGGTGTCTTGGATCTCTTTGGTCTGAGGTGAGGGTGGGGTCTGTAAAACCTATCTGTGGAGTTTGTTCAGGACATCCTTTCTCCCCCCACAGAAATAGTAGGCAACAGCATCCCCACTCAAGTGTTTGTAACAAATGAGTCCACAACAGAGGTGATTTTTTTTTTCATGGGGCAGATACACATAAACCACTGTAAGAGAGTGATAATAATAATCATGTAAGTGTTTTAAGGTTTACAACATTGTCCTGGCTCTATCTTAAATATTTTATTTTTCACTAATACTCACACAGGCTTTCCTGCAGGCGAGTAGGTGCCAGAATACACACCACATTGATTTTACTACATGTCCTTCTTTCTACTTTCACCCCACCTGAAATGTTCCATGCCAATCTTTGTAAGAAAATGCTGCTGTTGCAAATGCTGCTATTATAGTCTCTAGGTAACCTTTATTTGACACCTTAACACTTTCTATATTCCTGGCACAATGAACACGTTTTGTGGTTATCTCATTGATTCCTGTGAAAGCGCCCAGACATAGTGCTATTTTTCCTACATTCAGGCAGATGGACCTCTGCTTCCTCTCCCTGGCCCTCAACCCACTCTGAACACTTCCCATTTGGTACCCACCAGAATTTTGTCACTTTGATTTATTCTTAAGCACTGTTACCAAAAGTGGGTAACACTATGTGTTCTTATGTATCACTTAAAAATATTGATGCAAATAAACAGTCTATAAGCATGATTGGGTGAAATAAAGGAAGAGGCAAACAAAGAAATTTATCAGAGCAGAAGGGCAATAAAGATAAACATAACCCACCTCTTTACTTTGTCATTGCCCTAACTCAGCTTTTTTTAATACACAAGTCAGTCAAATTAGCCACTATTTATTGAGCTTTCATATTATCTACTACCCACCAAAAGGTGGGATCATTTTCCCTTTTCTACAGATGAGAAAAGTTGGATCTTAGAAGGGTTAAGTATATCACTGAAAGTAACATACAGGTTTAAATTAGTAAGTCACTGCTAACCAAAGAATTTGTAGAGAACCCTAGAATACTTTATATGCTAAAGAATAATAATAATACATTCATATTTATTGTTTAATATGTGATAAACATTTCTTTTTTTTTAAGATTTATTTTGTTCTTGCATACAAGCTGGGGTGCAGGCCAGAGGTGTGGGGCAGTGAGAGGGTTCACCAGAGACAGAGTGGGGAGCAGAACAGGCAGATCTACTGAAATACACTGCTGAGGGGAGTAGTGGGCGAGGCAGGAGAGGTCCGCAGCACCATGTGGGAATCTCCCAAGGCAGGCACCGAATACACACCGTATCCGCAGACAGCTCCACAGCGCTGCACTCAACCCATTGCGCCACCATGTGATAAACACTTCAAGGGTAAATTAATTCATTTAATTCTCATGAAGACCATAATAAGGAAGTAGAAGACTGTGTTTTCCAAAAATAACCATAGCAATGTATCTGTTCCCCCGTGTTCTTTAGAACTTGCCATTATTCAAGAGATGGAGTCCACTTCTTCTCCCTTGAACTTGTGTAGGGACTTATGATTGTGTCAAGTAATAGAATATGGTAGAAGGGATATGGCATGACTTCCAAGGATAGGTTGATATACCTTTCACCTGTTTTTTCTACTTGGGGTGCTCACCATGGAACCCAGCCAAAATGCTGTAAGGAAACACAGACCATATGGAGATGTCACATATAAGTGTTCCAACCAACAGCACTCAGCGGAGATCTAAGTTGGCAGCCAGCTTCAACCATCAGTCATGGTAGATGATGCACCTTCAGATGATTCCAGCCCCCAGCACTGGAGTCATCCCAGCAATGCCAAGTGGACCAGAGACAAACTAGCCCTGCCAAGCACCCCTCCCCCAAACTGAAGATTCATGACCAAAATGAACGGTGCCATTCCGCTAAGCCACTAAGCTTTGTGGTACATTGTCATGAGGTAATAAATAACTGGAAAAAGGTTGGGAGTAGTTTATCCTCATTTAACACAGAAAAAAACTGAGGTAGAGACAGACAATGTAAATTTCCCAACATCCAACAGGCTGAAAGCGGACACTGAGCCCAGACCCACTAAGGAATAGAAGACTGAAGATCAGGTTCCTGTTAATGAATAGAGTTGTCATGGAAGAAAACCAGTGTGGTAACTAAATTATACACTTTTTGTTTTAAAATTTATTGTATAATTAGGTATTTTGAAGGAAGATAAATGATTTGGTGAAAAGTCTTATTTAAACATTGTCTGAGTCTGCGTGAAAGATGTTCAATTTCATAATGGTTAAAAATAACTTAATCATTGAAACCCCAAAGTTTATACTGTAGTGTACAAAATAAAGAGCTTAATAGATGATTCTAATTACTACTAACCATGAAAATCTCAGATCCTTTCTCAGGAGAGAACTGGCTTTTCTAACCGTAACACTGCTGCATGATGCATGTGAATTTCCTTAGGACTAGATGAAGATAATTGCTGAAAGCCTTTTGTGGGATAAAAGAAAAGTTTTTAAACATCAAATCAGGGGTCATTGTAGGTGTTTTTGTGTGCGTTGTGCTATAGCTTGAAGTTCCAAGTTTCTGAAAACTTTTTTGCTTTCCAAATCATTGATTCAAGATACTGACATTTTCCCAATGTCCAAAAAGAATAGCTATCAGTGACATGAAAACCCAACAAAGGCAGCTGGCAACTCCATTGTGAGCCAAAACAAAAATAAGTGGTTGGCTTTTGTTATAGTCTAGCTGGAATAAAATGATACTTTCTTTTGGAAGAAAACAACATAGTCAAGTCAACTGGCAGTTATTTTTTTAGTCTCTGCACCTAAATATGCTAAGTCCCCTCAGGGGTCATGTCTGTTTAGCTCGAGTCAGGTCTGGTAAGAATTTTTCCTTAAAAATTAATCAATTAATTGAACTCGGCTTTGGTACAGATGCGAGGAACTTGGAGATAAGATTCAAAGAATTATCTTGAACTCTAGGAACACAAGCATAACGAGGTTGGTGATGATGAAACACTTGACTGCATGGGCGGGGTAGGGAGCAGGAGCCAGTTCCTGAGAGCACCTGTCCTGCCTTGGCCTCTTTGGCAGTCCCCCCTCCTGCCATCTGCCATGCATAGTTGGAGAGCTAGGAATGGAATTACAGCCAGAGGGAGGGGGTGAGAAATGATAAAATCCATGCTAATAATTTAAAATTTTAATTTTTCTTGATTTGGGGATACATTAAATAGCAAATTAAAACCATGAGAGAGACACAGCGGAAAGGAGAAGGAGGAGGTAAAAGAAGGGGAGGCAGAGGAAGGAGAAGTAGGAGAGAGATGGGTGACGAGAGGGGGATAGGGAAGAGAGAGAGAGAGAGAGAGAGAGAGAGAGAGAGAGAGAGAGAGAGAGAGAGACATAGCTATCTACAAATATACATCCTCCTGCTAACTGAAGTATATAATACTGGTTGTATGACGGAGGATAAAAATAGAAAGATTGGAGAGGGGGCTTTACAAGGCCAGAAGTTAGAGACAGGGGTAAAAATAACTAACATAGTCCTTAAACAGGCTATATAGAAATGTAAAGAATCCTGAGGCGCAGACTGGAGGTGGGGATATGGAGATTGAGGGCCATTATAAAAGAATTACCAGTGGTTTCCAGTTGAGCTAGTCAAAGCAAACAGTAAAAAATCCCCAGGGCTAACTCTAGAAATAATTAATTTAACAGCAGTCAGCAATCCCACAAAGGAAGGAGCCCCTCCCAAAGAAAAGAAGACAGTATCAGGGCAATCTCTGCTGGCCTGGGCAGCAATCTTCTGCCCAACTGTGCCTATGCAGGTGTTGTGCCAACACGCTCTCTCCACAGGGCAGCAGCCTACCTGCCTGCCTGCAATGTGTGCCATGCGGGCTTCTCTTCACTGACCTACCTCAGCAGAGGCCCCGCTCCCCACAAGGCTGCCGCCTGTGACTATATAGGCCTCCCTGTCCCTTTCGGGGGGCAGCTTTTTCTGCCCATTTGTGTTGTTATAGGACAACCCCAATGTGAAAAGGGTTGGCCAGACTGTGGATCGTCACCCACAAGCTTAGAAGGGTCTTATAATGAGACTCAACTGCAGGTACATACAAAAAGGGTAATAAAGGACTTATTTACAAAAAGGGGAAATGAAGAAAGGAATAACTCAGGGGGAAAGAGAGAGAGATAAATTGGTGACTGCGGCCTACCATTTCAGTTGAGCTGGAACCCCAATAGCACTCTGAAAGCCAGCGAAAAACCAAGGCGCACCAAGGCCCACATGTCTGGTTATATACCAAGCCTGGCTGCTGAACTCCACCCTTAGTTGCCAGCAATCCTCCCTACGGTGGTGACGACATTATGGGATTTGTAGTCCTTGGTGTCTTGGATCTCTGGTCTGGGGGTCCATAAAACCTATTTCTGGAGTTCATTCAGGACATCCTTTCCCCCCAACAGTGTCTATGCAAGTGATGCAGTGGAACAGGTCAGTTCTCTCTTCCTGTCCCATCAGATAAGCATTCCTATCTGTTACATTTAACAAGGTTGTCTTCTTGCATCCTAAGGAAAGGGAAGGATATCCCTAAGAGGATAATAAGGAACTTCAACATCTAAGGAAGTTAAATATCAGGTGTTAACAAAGCAAGCTGGCACCCATCTGAAATTGCTGCATCAAAAGGACATGCCAACCCTTGCCCATTTCCCTTGTTTTACTCCTTTATAGAAATAACCCTTCGCTCTGCCAAGGAGCAGACACCAGAATCTGCTGCCCTCTTTAGTTTGCTGACAAATTAAACTCCTCAAACTCTGTTTCCTTTTATTGGCTGAGGGAAACTGAGGCCGGTTTTCAGTATCATAAGTGTCCCTTTCGTTCCCTCCCTTTTCATAATAAACATGCCATTTGGGGTAACTAATGTCCCTGTGTCATGGAGAAACTCGCCAGTGCCACTGAAAGGGGAGTTCTGGTGAAACTTTTCCCAGAGTGAACCCAAGAACCCCATTCTTGGAACCCAACATCTCCAAAGACAGCTTCATTGTGACTGCTATGATCATTAAATGGTTGAGATCTCACCATGAGGAAGTGAGAGAAGACCACTCCAGCATATAAAAGGTGACAATCCCACAGTCCTGCCAGTGAGCAGACTATCTTCCTCCAACTAGAGGGCCAGCGTGGAAAGACCCCATGTGTGCAGCAACATTCGAATTATCTCTTGAATTTCACTTTTAATGGGATAACTATAAGATTAAAAAAAATGAACAGCACCTGAATGCACATGTTCTCTGAAGAGTGTAAAGAAACAGGGGAGCTGCCAGACTATGGAGTTTTCTTTTTAAGTTACATCAGTGGCTCTCAGTCCCAAGGCACAATCAACCACCTGGAGGGCTTTTAACGTGGGCTTCTGCTTAGGGCACACCACTAGTTTTCTATATTGCCAACCTGGGTGAGTCTCAAAGCATTGATACATTTTAGAATCTTTCCAGGCGCCAACACAAAGACCCCCTGAGCTACCACATGAATTATTAACACAGTAGACTGAAACAGAGACCAAGAAGTCAAATACAATTCTGATCAAATAACAATTCTGACCCTTTTCATGTATTGTATTATATGCTAATTTCCTTTGGGTTTTCCCTTAGTGTTTAACAAGTCCTACTTAGCAATGCTTAGAGAAATAGGAAAAGACAGATCAACCCATGCTTGAGGTAACTCTTCAGTAGCACCCCTTCATCCTGCCCAGGGGGTAGCAGTGATCCTTAAAAGGGCGATGACCTCAGACAAAAGATAAACTTTAGGGGTCAGAGTCTGCCCAGATCAAACACAACTTCTTCTTTAGAGAGTCTCTTTTCAGGCCTTTAATATGCTCCTAATTTGAGGCCATCTTTATTGTGTTTTAAAGGCAACTGAGATCATTCCTCAGTAAGATGGTATATACATATATAATTTTTACCCTCCTCCTGCTGCCCTTTATTTATATACATAAGAGGTATATTTATATCCATAAGAGGTATATTTATATACATAAGAGGACAAGACAAAAGGGACTGTTTCTCTTTCTCCCCCAGTAGTCCCTGCCTTCCCCCATCCCACACTACAGCACTTACAAACAGGGCCCTCATGCCTGACTCAGCAGTGCTGAAGAATGGTCAATAGAAAAGATAAACTCATGGGGCCTCCCTGGTGGCGCAGCGGTTGAGCACTGCGCTGTGGAGCTGTTGGCAGCGCGCGTTGCGAGTTCGACGCCCAGCCGGGGAGAATCCCACATGGCGGGGCAGACCTCTCCTGCCTCGCCCACTGCTCCCCTCAGCAGTGTACTTCTGATCTGCCTGTTCTGCTCCCCACTCTGTCTCTGGTGAACCCTTTCGCCGCCCCATACCTCTGGCCTGTACCCCAGCTTGTAGGTATAAATAAATAAATAAATACAAATTTAAAAATAAAAAAAGAAAAGAAAAGATAAACTCATGCCGTTCAGAGCAACATGAATGGAGCTGGAAGGGATTATGTTCAGTGAAATAAGTCAGAAGGAAAAAGAAAAATATTGGTTGTTTCACTTAAAGGAGAAATATAGGGAACCCAAACAAGGGATCAGAAAAAAAAAAGACAAAATCGGAGACATTCTGCAGGGGAGGGGGTGGGACAGTGATCATAACGGGGACAGGAAGAGCACAAGAGACTATAATGGAGGTTCACTAGTGACTTGGTGGTGGCAATTTTATGGGGCCTACACCTGAAAGGGGAAATCAAACATCATACAAAAATGAACAACTGTGTGTGTGTGTGTGTGTGTGTGTATTAAATTAAAATTTTTAAAAAGAGAGGAAAAGAAATGGGTTTTGCTACAGAACTAAGACTTTTTAGCCACTCACCAAGTCAGATTTTCCAGGAAAAAATAAGACCCAGGCAAGACAGTTAATTTCTCACCAACAGAAGTGACCTACCCTTTCCTTTTGACACCCCTTTACTCTATGCCCTCACTCTCTCAGAATTCTACACTGTCCTGTACTCTTTAATATTAAAATCCTAGTATTAATATGCAGGCTGAAGATTTCTGGTACCCCCCCAAACCTATATGCTCTAAATAGGTTCTACCATCTACCACATCAAGACAAAACATTCTCTAGTGTGTAAAATCTTCAATAGAAAGACTTTAATACAACTGTAAGAGTGTGGTCCTCAGGAAAGGGGAATGTCCCAGGACCCCATCCCCACCTCAAGCCAGAGAGATCCAAGAGGCCTAGGACCAGGAATCCTAGAATGCCATCATCACCGAAGGAAGGATGCTGAGGACTGAGGGTGGAGATAAGAAATGGTTTTGGCCCTCTCGCCACCCCACACCTCTGGCCTGTATCCCAGCTTGTATATATAAATAAATAAATCTTTAAAAAAAAAAAAAGAAATGGTTTTGGGGATTTAAATACCAGACCTGTGAGTTTGGAGGGGGGGCTATTTCTCGTGGTTGTGGATTGCCAAGTTTTTTTGAATGGGCCATAAGATTCCAGCTCAGCGGAACTGGTAGGACGCATTCACCAATTTATTCTTCATCTTTTTCCTTTCCCTTTTTGTAAATAAACCCTTTTATTAATTGTATTGTGTGTGTCTATAGTTGAGTCTTTTAATTCCCTTTTAAGTGCACAGATGAGAACCCAGACAGGCACCCCATTTATATCGGGGCTGCCCTGTAACACAACTAGTGTGCAATAAAGAGGAGAGAAGAGAAAGAATATAGTTTGAAATAATTTTCAATTAAATACCCAAAGTTATTCAGCCCCTCATGGGTAAATACCCAGCCAAATAGGGGTGGCCCAAAGCAGGGCACTGAAGCCCAAAAGCTTGCCACAAGTCTAAGGCACCTTCTGGTGGGGAACCATTGAAAAGGGGCAGAAGGGACCAGACAAGTCTGGGATGAAAGGAGCAAAATCAAAATACAAGTCAAGGTAAAGGCTGCCATTGTCAGCCTCCCCACAGGTCTCTCACCCATGTCTCTGTCTCTTTCAAATGTCTCCTTCCACGTCCCCCAAGTCCTTGGTACAAGTCCAATGCCATGAAGCGAGTACAGCTTCTTCACAAGTCTCTACTCCATGTGCCTACTCCAGGTCTTCTTGATCCCTTCCTTCTTTCTCCCAGTCTTCTCTAGCTTCTCCTCCCTGCTCAGCTCCGCCCTTCCTTGGGTGGGACAGGGAACCAGGACCTCCGCTTTCCCTGGGGATTACTCTGTTACTAGTGTCTACCACCTCACAGAGCATCTGGCTCAGAGAACATAGGCAGTGAATGTCTTTTTGAAAAAATAAAAGAAATTATCTAACATGTTTATAATCTACTCCCACTCACCTATTTAAGGCCTTCCTGGATATTCCCAGTTCCATTCCCCCTAAGACTACCACTGCCTTATTCCCCGGGCCAAATTGCACATTACCTTCACTATGAGATGTGATCTGGTCTAAGGTATTGGGTGGAGGAGACATCATTAATTCTTTGCTAAGTCTTATTCTAATGGCCAGCAGCTCTACCCTACTGATGTGGCTTGTAGCCACAAGAATGGCAATATAGAAACTTTAAAGTTTGTCCTTCTTGACAGTTCTTTTTAGAATGAAACAATCATTACTTATCAAATTCTATAGCAAGGCCTGATCATGTGCTCAACTAGTCTACTCTGAAGCATGAGTCAGACTGCAGTTAAGACTATAGGGATTCATTCTAAAACCCCTGGTTACAAGTGATCAAAATCTCATCTACTGTACTGTAACAAATACATAATTTCATTTTTTATTCCCACAAAAACATAAAGTGAAAATGAAAAGCAGAAATAAGTAATTCCATAGAGATCAAAATTAGCAGCTTCCATCTGACAACACAAGGTCTGGATTCAGTGGAGGCGCTGACCTAAGTATCAAGCAAATCCATCATGTGTGGCTCGTGAGGGGTGTCCAGACAGAGACAGTGCATTCATTATTTGAGTGTATTTTTTGAATAGCATAAGCATGATTTATGTCATTTTGTTACAGATTATATCTCCTACCATATCACAGTGCCGTGAACAGGTGCCACTTTCCCCATCCCCACATACAGGCAGTTACCGGACTATAATTCCCAGCATGCTGTGCTTGAATGGGGGCAGCTGGGAAGAACAAAGGTATATACACATATGTGAAGTGCAACAAAGGAGGGAGGGGAGATGTGGAGAGAGACATGTGGAGGAGATACTTGAAGGAGAGACACTTAGAAGAGATATGTGAGTGGGCCTCCCTGGTGGCACAACAGGTTATGGAGCTGTCTGCAGCTACTGCAGCTCGAGTTCGAACCTGGCCTGGGAGAGTCCTACATGGCACAGCAGACCTCTCCTGCCTACCCGCTGCTCCCCTCAGCAGTGTTATTTCAGTTGATCCGCCTGTTCTGTTCCCTACTCTGTCTCTGGTGAATCTTCCCACCAACCCCCACCTCTGGCCTACACCCCAGTTCTTGTATGCATAAATAAATAAATCTTTAAAAAAAAAAGAAGAGACATGTGAATGAGAGACATATGAGGAGGCTGTTCCTGGTCCTTGGCAGAGACAATGGCAGCTGTTATCTTAACCTCATGGTAGATTATACAGTACATTTTAAATTTTGGGTCTCTCCTCTTTCCCAGCTCTCTGGGAACTACCTAATCCCTTCCTTGTGGTTTCCCACCAGCAGCTGCCTTAATATTTTGGCAAGCTTTGGACACTCAGTTGTCCTGCTTTAGGCTGAGCCTATTTGGCAAGGCATTTGCCCATGAGAGAATGAGTAATTTTGGGAGTATTATTAGGAATAATATCCTTGTTGTCTATTCTCTCTCTCTCTCTCTCTCTCTCTCTCTCTCTCTCTCTCTCTATCTATCTCTTTGCACATCAAAACTATTAAAGACCTTTCATACTAATAGTCTATTTTCTTTGACTTGGTGCATGTGGATGGAAGGACCCCCTTCTGGAGAATGCACCTCTTAACAGTTTGTGGTCCCTGGGTACCCCTCAGTCACATGCAATTTTAAAGAACAAAAATAATTTTTAAAGGAAGTGGAAAAGCCATTTCATTTTGTCTACTAGTTTCAGCATATAAGTCAGTTCAAACATTGTGATTGTATTTCAAACATTAATAGCATTTTAGTCACAAATTATAAAAAAAAACAGTTCTTATTTGGAATTTATTTTATAAAGTTGCTTCTTTAAAAAATTTCATGTTACAGGGGCCTCCCTGGTGGCCTAAGGGTTAAGTCTCAGTGCAAGGGACCACCACAGCAGACTGAGTTTGATCCCTGGCCAGGGAGCTAACCCACATACAGTGCAGCAGACCTCTCCTGTCTCGCCTACAGCTCCCATTAACAGTGTATCTCAGTAGATCTCCCTGTTCTGCTCCCCACTCTGTCTCTGGTGAATCCTCTCACCCCCCACACTTTGGCCTACACCCAGTTCTTATACACAAAATAAACAAAAATATTTTTAAAAATTCATGTTACAAACGTAGTACACAGTAGGTCTTCTACAAATATAACTCCTTGCTTTTTCTTATAATCACCTCCTCTGCCCAACAAACATTTGTCCTGAGAATTAAGATACTAGAGCTCTAAGATGCTGAATATGACTAGAAAATAATTGTGAACACAAAGAAAGCAAATTAACTCAAAGTCACATGGTAAGTCAGGAAAGCTTTTGAAGGAAAACTCCAACCTCTCTCCTAACAGCCGGCTAATGATTGTGTGGTTATTTCACCAACAAAGTTTCTTTGTAATAAAAAGGGGAAAAAAGCTTTCTCCCTAAGATTTTCTTGTAGGACCAAAGATTATGTTCAAAGATGAGTATCTAAGAATGTGAGTATGTATGGTTATGACAAAAGATCACAGAATGTGAATTTAAATTTCAAAAAGAAAAAAGGCATAGAGAATGTTAGGCAACATTTCAAATCTCAAAATACAAATTTATCCTGAGTAAATAGTTGAATATTAAAAGCATAATACATTATAGCCTCATCAGAAAATGATCATTGAGCTTTTAAATTTAGGCAAGATCAAAATTATTCAGATCAGCAAGATGGCCATCTGCTTTCAAGTATGCAGCTGCTAGCCTTTAAACAGCAACTTTCCATGATTCATAACTTATTCATCCTAGGATGCACTCAGACATCTGCTTTATCATCAATTCATCTTGTCATATAATTTTTCCTTTAAGTTTCATAACCTATACCCAGGTAACATAATGAACCAATAAGTCAGTCTTTTCCATTGAAAGAATCCACTGTATAGCTCTCCAAGATTGATGGTCTTATTTTGAAATCATTCATGTTCATCTGTATATAAAAACATTGTAAATCATTCCCTTTTAAAACAATTAGAACATTAGATATAGGTACCATTTAGCCAACAATGGTCCAGGAGCTTCATCTTTATCTTCATTGCCACTCCAGAAATTAAATATTATGATCATTTTACAAATGATCAGATCAGCAAGACAAAATAACTTCCCCTGTGCCACTGAGAGATGAACTGTTTAATTCCAGGCCTATCCGTTTCCAAACCCAAACTTCTAGAGTATCCAGCAATGGCTCATATTTCAAATGTTATGGAATAATTGAAATAGTCTCATCAATTACATAGAGGAGAAATTTCAGTTTAATTCCATTTATTCTCAACTGAAGAAATATGTTGCATACGGCACTTACTATAAGTGCTTTGAAAACTATAATTAACTCAATTTTTGCATCTTTTTATTCTTGTGGTAAACTTTTGGTAATCTTAGAGGTCAATTCTTTCACTCTCCATCATTAAGAGCAGGAGTCTGGAGAAGATGAAGCATCCAGGAAGAAAGAACAGAAACCACAGAAACTATGTGGCTCAGGGAAGAACACCATGTATACTTTAACTTGGAGAAAGAGCTGCTCAATATACAGGAGATTTTCTCCAAAGCAGACTAAACTTTCTTTGTCTCTAATTCTAGTGTGCAAATTGTTGATTATTATTTATTTAAATTCTATGTTGTATATAACAAATAAGTGGCTCCAACGTCAAATATTTGTTCAGCAACCCAAAATTCATTAGGCATTCTGAGCCTTATTTTTGTCATCTGTAAAAATGAGGGAACTTGGGCCTCCCCGGTGGCGCAGCGGTTAAGCACTGCGCTGTGGAGCTGTCGGCAGCGGAGACGCGAGTTTGACGCCCGGCCGGGGAGAATCCCACATGGTGCAGCAGACCTCTCCTGCCTTGCCCGCTGCTCCCCTCAGCAGTGTATTTCTGATCTGCCTGTTCTGCTACCTGCTCCGTCTCTGGTGAACCCTCTTGCAGACCCACGGCTCTGGCCTGTACCCCAGCTTGTATGTATAAATAAAAAATAAATCTTAAAAAAAAATGAGGGAACTTGTCACCTTTTATTCTATGTCCTTTTAAAAAATAAAATGTAGAAGATAACTGAATGGCATGAAAAGATGGCAATACATTAAACAATCATGTCAAAATATAGGTATGTCAGAATAATCTTTTTTGTTTAAAAAAGAATGAGATATAGTCAAAGAGACAGGGTCTGAGAAGTTATATATAAAATACTGATGTCAGCCAATGGTGACTGCACCCAGACAATTTGAGCAAAGGGTGCTGTGAGCTCCTTTATGGGTGAGGAAGACCAGAGCAGGTTCCAACTGTTGGGAGAAATAGAAAAAAATCTAGAAAAGCTCAAGATAGGAAATCATGAACCAGATGACACGTTAAGAAAAACTTAATTTTCAATATTACAACCAGAAAAATTAACCAATTTCCATAAAGAAAAAAAGGAGATTTGAATTGTGAGACAAAATGGGGTGGATTGGTTGGTTTTGTTCAGGGTCATCTGTGTCCCAGACCTGTTTTCTTTGGTATTCCTGTGAATGGTAGCCTCTAAACCAAAGATAACTCAGCACTGATACAAGAGAAAGGAAACACCTTAAGCTCCTGAATTAGAATATTTAAGTTTGCCTTTAGAAAGATGTTATTTCCCATTTTGCTCCAGACTGTGTCTGCTGCGTATTTTGAATCTAGACAATATAAACTACTTATAAAATTACCAGAACTGGACCTAGAAATTCAATGATCATTAGGCAAATGTGTACATAGTAATAAAAATGTAAAATTAATAAAATAAAAAAATAAGATATGAACAATGGTTTCTATTGCATAGTGTGATTTTTATTTTCTTTATATGAGTATGTATGCTTACTAAAATTTCTAAAACTTTAACAAAGATTTTGAAATAATGAAGTATTATTAAATTCTAAATGGTAATGAGGAATTACAAAAGAAGTAACTGTAGAAGTCATTTAAGCATTCAATAGTATCATTAACCATCTTTAAAATACTACGCATTTCATTAAAAAGCAAGACTCAGAGTTCAAAATTGCTACAATAAAGAACCCCAAGAGCAGAAGAAAAACTCAAAAAGGCATTTCAAAACAATATAAGAGAAATCAGAAAAGCTAATCAAAGAAAAAGAAGAAAATCTAGAAAAACAAATGAATGAACTCAGAAATAAAATAAATGAAGAGAAAGTATAAACTGAAGTTTTAAATCATAAAGTTACAGAAATCCAGGAGGTAGAGTTCAATAAATTATATATAGAGAGAAATATGGATGTCACATAGACCAAATAGAGACCAAATCAGTGACCTTGTAGATAGTAATGCACTAAGGACTCACACAGAAGAAGAGAGACATGAAAAAAAAAGGCATTCCAAAAATCATTCAACACTATTAAGAAATTTACCACTAGTGGTCCTCCCTGGTGGCACAACAGGTTTAGGGACTCATAGAGCTTGGACAGACTGTCACTCTTCTTGTCATATTTATTGGTGTTGTATAAAATCTTTTTTTTAGAAAAGAGAGTTCCGGGACTCCATCGTAGCGCAAAAGGTTACGTTTCAGCACTGTGAAGCGATCGGCAGCCATTGCAGCATGAGTTTGAGCCCCGGCCAGGGAGCTTCCCACATGGCGCAGCAGACCTCTACTGCCTTGCCTGCTGCTCCCTTCAGCAGTGTACTTCAGTAGATCTGCCTGGTCTGCTCCCTACTCTGTCTCTGGTGAATCCTCTCACGGCCCAAGATACCTCTGGCCTGCACCCCAGCTCATATGCATAAATAAATAAATCTTAAAAAAAAAAAGACAAAGAAATTTACCACAAGACTAATAGGTATTCCAGAAAGGGAAGAGAGAGATGGGTACAGAGGACTTTCAAAGTAATAATAGAGTAAAATTTCCCACACCTGGGGATGAAATTAAATGAAGAAGCTCATGAAGCTAGAAGCACACCTAGTTACCTAAATCCAATGAGAACAACACCAAGATAATTAAAAAATGAAACTACTAAGACTTCAAGATAGAATATTGAGGTTTGTTGGGGGGAGGGGTAGCAGATAACTTACAAAGTACTTCCACTAGGCTTATATCAGACTCTTAGAAGAAGCTCTATAAGGAAGGAGAGAATGGAAAGATATATTTGAAATACTTAAAAATAAATATGGTCAGACAAGAAGACAATATCTTCTAAGACTATATTTCAGATACACTAGATAAAGGCCTTCCCAGGCAAACAAAAGATGGAGTTTGCCTACTTTAGATCTACCTAACAAGAAATGTTGAAAACAGAATGCTCCAACCTAAATCAAGGACAAGAAAATTCACACACATACAAAAAAATGATCAAAAAATAGAACCATAAAACTAAAGAGAAAATGGCAGTAGCAAATCCTCAAATGTCAATAATCACACAAAATATCAATGGACTGAACTCACCAATCAAAAGGCACAGTGACTGCTTGGACCAGATAATGAAACCCAACTTTCTGCTGGTTCCAAGAGACACGGCTAATCCCCAAAGATAAAAATAGGGTCAAAGTAAATGAATGGAAAACATTTCTACAGGTGAATGGGACCCAAAAAAATAAAAGGCAAGGAAAGCTATATTTATATCAGTAAAAAATGTTAACAAGAGCCAGGGAAGGACATTATATTATTATTAAGGATCAATATATGAGGAGGACAATACATGTCAATATTTATGCACCAAACTAAGGAGCATCAAAATATGTAGGCAACTATTTATTAACAAATCTAAAAACAGACATTGGCAGCAACACAATAGCAGGGGACATCAATACCCTGCCTTCATCAATGAACTGATAGACCAGACAGAAAATCAACAAGGAAACAATAAGCTTAAATGAAGAATCAGACCATATTCCTGTTAATAATTTATAGGGCACCACACACAACAAAAAAAAAAATGTATACACACACACACACACACACACACATTCTTCTCAAATATACATGGAACGTTCTTTTTTTAAGACTTATTTATTTATGCATACAAGCTGGGGTGCAGGCCAGAGGTGTAGTGCAGTGAGAGGGTTCACCAGAGACAGAGTGGGGAGCAGAACAGGCAGATCGACCAAAATACACTGCTGAGGGGAGCAGCAGGAGAGGCAGGAGAGGCAAGAGAGGTCTGGTGCACCATGTGGGAATCTCCCCAGCCAGGCATCAAACTTGCACCGCAGGTGCCAACAACTCCACAGTGCTGCGCCCAACCTGTTGCGCCAACACAGAGGCTCTACATGGAACATTCTTGAGGACAGACCACAGGTAAGGTCACAAAACAAGGGTCAATAAATTGATAAAGACTGAAATTATATCAAGTACCTTCTTGGATTACAATGGCAACAAAATAGAAACTACAAAAAGAAAGTGGGAAAACCTCTAATACCTGAAGATTTAACAATATACTACTGGGGGGCTTCCCTGGTGGCACAAGGGATTAAGTCTCAGACTATGAAGCTATCCACAGGTACTGCAGCACAAGTTCGATCCCCAGCTTCCCACATGGCACAGCAGACCTCTCCTGTCTTGCCTGCTGCTCCCCTCAGCAGTGTATTTCAGTATATCTGCCTGTTCTGCTCCCCACTCTGTCTCTGGTGAATCCTCTCACCACCCCCATGCCTCTGGCTTATACCCCAGCTCTTGTATGCATAAATAAACAAACCTTTAAAAAAATATATATATACTACTGGGATGACTATTGAGTTGACAAGGAAATCACAAAGAAAAAATTTAAAAATACTGAAGACAAACAAAAATAAAGACGCGAACTACCACAACTTTTGGAACACACCAAAAGCAATACTAAGGGGGAAGTATATAGCAATACAGGTCTACATCAAGAAAAAAGAAAACACTCAGATAAACAATCTAATATTACACCTCAAGACTGGAAAAAGAAGACTAAGTGAAACCAACAGCCATCAGAATAAAGGAAATTTTAAAGACTAAGAGAAAATAAACATTATAGAAATCAATAATTCAAAGAACAATGAAAACCAAAATCTGGTTCTTTGAGAAATTAAAATAAACAAACCTCTAACTAGGGGAAAAAAGGGAGAAGACACTAAAATTAGAATGAAAAATTGAAAAGGAAAAGTTACAATAGACACCTGAGAAATACAGAAGATCATTAAAGACTACTATGAACAGTTTTATGGCAAGGTATTAAAAAATGTAGAAAAAATGGACAAATTTTTAGCAGCATAAAACTTTATTCAGAAAGAAATGGAAAACAGACCCATTACCAGCAAGGAAATGGAAACAGTAATCTAACATCTCCCAAAAAGCAAAAGTCTAGGGCTAGGTGGTTTCATTAGTGACTTCTATCAGAACTTCAAAGATGAATTCATACCTATTCTTCTTAAAGTATTCCCAAAAAAAACTGAAGAAAAGGAATGCTTCCAAATATATATTATGAGATCAAATTACTCTGATACCACAGGACATCATGAAGGAGTAAGAGAGGGAAGAGAAAGAAGAGATGATTACAGATCAGCATCACTGATGAACATAGATGCAAAAATCCTGCACAAAATCTTAGCAAAGGAATGCATCAAAAGGATTATACATGATCAGGTGGGATTTATTTTAGGTATACAAGGAAGCTTCAGCATCTCCAACTCAATCAATGTAATTCACCACATAAACAAAAGGAAATATAAAGATTATTGGGGCTCTGATGTAAGAACATATTTGTGGAGGTTTGAACCTATAACCTCCAAAACAAATACAACAATGTAAACAAACTTACCTCAATAAAAACAAAATCAGATGCTCACATGAAGAGAGGCAGGGAAGGCATGTGACAAGATTCAGCATCCACATATGAGAAAACTTTCAATAAAAGAGGGATAGAAGCAACATACCTCAACATAAAAAAATCCATGTATGACAAACTCTCAGTTAACATCATACTTAATCATAAAAAACTGAAATCTTTCCCTTTATGATCAGGAACACAAGAAGGATGTACACTTTTACCACTACTATTCAACATAATAGTAGAAGTCCCAGCTAGAGCAATAGGTAGGATTAAGATATAAAAGAAATCCAAATTGGGAAAGAATAAGTAAAATGATCACTATTCACTGATAAATGACTACATTCATGGAAAGCCCTAAAGATTCCACTAAAAGACTAATAGACGCAATAAATCAGTACAGTAAAGTGGCAGGCTACAAAATCAATATACAAAAATCTGGTGCATTTCTATATGTGAATAGCGTACTTGAAGAGAGAGAAATCAAGAAAATAATCCCACCTACAAAAGTATCAAAAAGTATTAAATAACTAGAAAAAATCTAACAATAGAGGTGAAATTGTTAGGTTCAATAAAAACTATATGACATTATAAAAACTATAAGACATTGGTAAAAGAAATAAGAAATGGAAATACTACTTGTTTATGAATTGGAAGAATTAATATTATGAAAATGGTCATCTTACCGAAAGCAAAATACAGACTGAATGCAATTCCTATCAAAGTTTCGATGGCATTATTCAAAGTAATAGAGCAAATATTATTAAGATTTATATGGAACCAAAAAAGACCCTGACTAGTCAAAGCAATCTTGACTAAAAGAAAAATGGAGATATAATACTCCCAGACTTCAAACTATACAACAAGTCTATAGTAATCAAAACATTCTAACAAATAATTGAACTGAGAAGGGAACCTCTGAGTCACATTCACATACATGGTGAGTATTATATTCACATACATGGTCAGTAGTATAGGAAACAACCTGAACTTGCAACTGGAGTCTGAAGTCCAAGGAAGAGGACTTATGGGAACCTCAATCTATAGTTGGTAAGTCAGAAGGTCACATGTAACCACCTAGATTTGTGACTGTTTTCTGATGTTGGGGATAGGTGGGGGTAGGAGAAGTCCTGTAGGATTAACTCTTAATCTATGTTGGGGCCTCCCCAGTGGCGCTGCGGTTGAACGCTGCGCTGTGGAGCTGTTGGCAGCGGCGACACGAGTTTGATGCCTGGCCGGGGAGAATCCCACATGGTGGGGCAGACCTCTCCTGCCTCACCCGCTGCTCCCCTCAGCAGTGTACTTCTGATCTGCCTGTTCTGCTCCCCACTCTGTCTCTGGTGAACCCTCTCGCCGCCTCACGCCTCTGGCCTGTACCCCAGCTTGTATGTAAAAAAAAAACCTCTTAACCTATGGAATCCGACACTATACCTGATAGTTTCCAAATTGAGTTGAATTCTTGTAAATCCTGCTGATGTTCAAGCATCGTTTGTTGGAGTGGGAAAACTCCTCTCTCACATCAGAATTTGGGCACCAGAAAACCTAAAGTATATATGTTTATATACAAATTTGAAAACTACAAAATACTAATACTAATGAATACTAATACTAATACTAATACTAATACGAAATACTAATGAAAGAAACCAAAGAAGACCCAAATAAATGAAGAGACATATCAGACTTATGGATTGAAGACTCAACATAGTTATAATATTAATTCCCCACAAATTGATTTATAGATGTCATGGTATCCCAGTCAAACTGTCAGCAGAATTTCATTAAATATTGGCTACATGATTCTAAAATTTATAAGGAAAGGAAAAGGAAATACAACAAACAAAACAATTTGAAAAATGACAAGCAAAGTTGAAGGAGTCCCACTACTTGACTTTAAAGATTTACTAAAGAAATTAAAATGGTGTGATTTAGTGGAATGATAGAAATATAGATGAATGAAAGAAAATAGAGCCCAATAATAGCATCACATAAAAATAGCCAATTAATTTTCAACAAGTTGCAAAGGTAATTCAATGGAAAGTTACTGTCTTTTCTACAAAAGGCTTTAGAATAACTGGAAATTCATAAGCAAAAATAAAGGAACATTGATCTATCATTCATAGGATGACTAAGTCAACTTGTTATGCACTGAATGTTTGTGTCCTTCCAAAGTTTACATGTTGGAGCCTTAACCTCCAAATCTCTTGTATTACAGATGAGGCTTTAGGAGACAACTGGATTTAGATGAAGTCATGAAGGTAGGTATCTGATCCCATCATTAAAATTTTATAATTATAAAACTTTTAGGTGAAACCATAGGAGAAAAATCTTCTAACATTGGATTATGCAAAAACTCCTTAAATATGACATTAAAAGTAAAATATATATAAGGAAAACTGATGAATTAGACTACTTCAAAGTGTAAAACTTCGCTCTGAAAAAAAAGTCACCTAAAAGAATGAAAAGTTAGGTTACAAACCAGGAGAGAATATTTTCAGATCTCATATCCAAAAACAGATTTGTTACCAGAATATATAAAGAACTCTCAAAACTCAACAAAAAGAAAACAAATACCCCTCAAAAAAATAGGCAAAGGGTTTGAATAAAGATTTACCAAGGAAAATATACATATGACAAATAAATCATGAGTCATTAGGGAAATGCAATTAAAATGATAATGAATACCATTAAACATCTATCAGAAGAACAAAGATGCAGAGGAACTGGCATGTTCATAGACTGCTGGTGGTAATACAAAATGGTACAGCCTTTCTGAAGGATGGTGAAGCACATACTTAAAATGAGACACATTAGTATTAGCTAGAGTATTTAGCCTAGACAAAGAAAAACCTATTTCACATATACGTGTATAGTAATGTTTATCACAATTTACCCATAATAAACAAAACTGAAATAAATCTAAATGTCTTTCCATGGAGAAAGGGATAAACAAATGTCGGTACATCTGTAACAGTGTGATATCCATAGAAAGGGGAGGCTCCAGGTTCCCTGCTCCATGCAAGAAGGGTAGAGTTGGGCAGGGATGTGAAGCTAGAAAAGAACTGAAATGAGGAGCAGGAAGCAGAGAGAAATGGAGAAAAGACCTTGAGGAGACACATGGAGCAGAGTGAAATTGGGAGAAGAAACTGTGCTTAATTGCCAGCCATGGACTTATACGGGGACTTGGGGGACGTGGAAGGAGACACTTGAAAGAGACAGAGACATGGGTGAGAGACCTGAGGGGAGGCTGACAATAGCAGTCTTTATCTTGATTTTGATTTTGCTCTTTTCCTTTCAGACATGGCTGGCCCTTTCTGCCCCTTTCCTATGGGTCCCCATCAGAAGGGGCCTTAGATTTGTGGCAAGCTTTCAGGCTTCGTCGGCCCTGATTTGGGCTAATCCTGTTTGGTTGGGAGTTTACCCACAAGGGGATGAGTAACTAAGTGCTTCATGAGGAAACTATTTTTAACTATATTCTTTCTCTTCTCTCCTCTTTATTGCACACTAACTGTATTAAAGTTCTATTCTATTGAAGGTCTTATGCAGTAGAGTATTTTTTGTCTTTATGCAGCAGATGGCAGAACCCTTTAGAGCATGAAGGTTGGGGGGTCTCAGGCTATCCTTCACCCTGCCTGTAACACATCCACAAAATGGAATACTATGCAACAATAAAAAGGAATGAATTCTTGATAAACACAATGACATGAAAGAATCTCAATGGTATTTTGCTGAATGAAAGAAGCCACTTTCAAAAAATTACAAAATGTATGAGTTCATTCATATAACTTTCTGGAAAAGGCAAAAATATATGAGCGAATAAATCAATGATCACCAGTGTTTAGGGTCAAAGAAAGTGTCCCATTACAAATGGTAGCAGAATATTTTTTGGTACAATGGAACCTTTCTATGGTCACTACACAAATCCATATATATTAATACTCATAGAATTGCACACCAAAAAAAATTAACCTCGAGCCTCCCTGGAGGGGCAGTGGTTAAGCGCTGCGCTGTGGAGCTGTTGGCAGGGGCAACACAAGTTCCACGCCCGGCTGGGGAGATTCCCACATGGCGCAACAGACCTTTCCTGCCTCGCCCACTGCTCCCCCTCAGCAGTGTATTTCCATCGATCTGCCTGTTCTGCTCCCCACTCTGTCTCTGGTGAACCCTCTCACTGCCCCACACATCTGGCCTGTACTCCATCTTGTATGCATAAAATAAATAAATCTTAAAAAAATTAACTTAATTGTATGCAATTTTTAAATAATAAATTAATAAAAGTTAAAAAAATCTCTACATCAACAGAAGGAAGTGTATTTTGTTGCAGGTTATAAAACAGATTTAAGACAGTTTGCTACATAAGTGATTTATTCATTGATCTCTCCGGAATTGGTAAAAGGTTTATATAAATAAATAAAACCAATAACTATCTTGCAACAACTAAGACTTTTTCTTAAATATTTTTGATAGCTCTACTTACTATCATTAAACTATTATTACTTAGAAATGCTCTTCAAGCTAATCTTGGAAGTCAAAGGGTGGCTATCTAATTGCTTACAATTATACCACATAATAATCAATCCCCTATAAAATCCTTGTTATCATACCTTACCTAATTCATATGCAAAAGAAAAATCTTTTTGTTGACAATACATATTATTTAAAGACAACCTAAACAAGTCAAGTACTTATTAGATCAATTTACAAAGAGGTCCATTAATCCCTGAGTATATAATAATCATTCAGAGAATAAGGAAATGACACAGGGCCTAGAAAACTTCTGTTCTCACCTTACACCCATTATCAGCTCTTCCTCAAGGGAGGAGAAGTTGCTAATCTGATTGTTCAGAATCTGGAATTCTTTGCGAGCATTCTTTCTCTTCTGGAATTAGGTCGAGGTATAGAGATATTCTCATGTTCTTTTTACTTTCAACACCAATGTCCAGTGGTCTTTCTTTTTTTCCACTTTGACTTTTCCACAATTTGGTAAGAATGCCTTCATATTCCCCCATCAACCAACAGCACCATTCTCAAAATCAAGATATCTCCTCCAAGGACTTTTTTCTTTCTAAATGGAAACTTTTGCTAAAACAACAGGCTAATCTGGGTCAGTTTAGTATTAGGCACAGGAGCCAAAATATTTTTTTCCACATTGGTTGTGACTCTGTTTTGGCCCTGGTATTATGTCTCTAAGTCTTCTCAAGTTGCTTTAGACAGAATAACTTCAATTTTAGTTTGGAGAGAAGGAGGGAGGGAGAATAAACAGGAGATTTAGGAAAAGAGAGCATGGGGCCTCATTTTGGCTATTAGTCTCAGCCATATGCCCCAGTTTAGTTTAACCTAAACTGTATTTAGGGATATTTAAACTGTCTTTAGGGATATGATACTTACATAGAAATTAATATATGTACATATATATACTTTATTTTATTCCTCATTTGATTGTTATTAATTTGGTATAATTTTTAGAGAGAAGAAAAAATGAGTGACAGGTTTCAGGTAACTGAATCCTTAGACAATTAGAAGTCATGTCCCTTAACTTTAAGGAGCTTAAAAGGAGAGTGCACAAAACTAAAATCCTTCTAAATTATAAATTTGTAATGAGGAAAAGTCCATAGTTGAAATGTCTGCCCAATGTAAACTAAAAAAAAAAAAAAAAAAATCTAAAGATCCTGCCTAACTTAAGCCCCACTACTTATAACATTGGTCAACAATTTTTTACAAAAGTCATGTTACTGAAATAAAATTAGTCATTTCCTATTAATTTGTATGTGCTCAACATGAATATGACAGTCAAATTCTAGTTTTTTTTGTAATATGCAATAAATTGATGTTTACATCACGAAATGCATGCCAATAGTAATAGGCCTACGGTTAATATCTGCAAAAATCAAGTCATAGACTACTTCTTAGATTTCTTCGCTTGTCTCTTGTATAGCTGTTAAGGAATAGAACAGATGGAAGATGGTTTCCATTGTGCAAAAGCACAGCCTCAAGACTCAGTTTCAAAGAGTCTAGAAATAGTCTCCATTCTTGGGGGTTATGAGTGATTTCTATGGCATTCATGAGGCCCTCAATATCAGAACAGAATACAAGTAACTTTCCTTTCAGAAGAAAGACTCCAATTGCTGGTGGTGCTTTTGATAGAAAGTAATTGTGACATCTTCTTCTAGAAGATTCCATTGTTGGAGTCTTGATTCTAGCAATTCTGCCTTATTCTTGGAGAAGTCCAAATCACGAACCAAGTCATTTAGTTCTTCCTTTGTTAGTCTGTGTGGGATTGATGATGCACCACAGTGAATATCTGGATCACTGCATGCTGATGGAACAGGAGAAGAGGTCAGCTCACCCTTGTCCTCATTAGATGAATCGAGACTATTCAGCTGGAGGTTCTGGAATAGGAAGTCCCTCACCATGTGGAACTGGTCTCAATGCAGATGGAATGTTTGGGTAGACTATTCTTGACTTCTTTTGCTTCGTTATTCCACTGGAAAGAGGAGGAGCCAAGCAGAAGTAACAGTCTTTTATGTGGTTGCTTGGCTCTCTCCACACCATGGGGACTGCAAACGGCATTGATGGTCTTTTGCCATTTCACCACTGTGAAAGCTGTTTTGTACATGTAGCACAGCATATATGCGGGGTCCAAGGCTTTTCTTGGTTACCAACCTTGCATCCAAAATAAAGATGATAAACCTTCTTCACTTGACAAGTGACACTGTTCTTCTGGTTGGCAAATGTCACTTCCCCACAAAGAGAGCAGAAATCGTCCATGCTATTAATGCACTTTCAAGGCATTACTGTTCTGTATTGTGCCTAAATGGATAAAATAATAACAGTTCTATGGAACAGTAGCTTAAACTGTCTCACACAAAGTCTGAAATATTTTCATTGCTCAACCTTTCTGATAGGGCTTTATAGAGTGCACTGCTGAAGTCAGCTTACTTTAGCAGCTGCCTGGGAGTAGTATTGCATTGCATCAGAAAATGACGCAATCAACTCGGGATGATGTGTGCATGACGGTATTAGGCAATGTGATGCAATATTACATCATTCTAGGTTGATTTAGTATGTTGTTTCAGTCCTACTGGATAAATTTACATGGTGAAACATATAAAATGAATTATATGAAATATCTTCAAAATGAGAGCTAATAAAAAATTTTCAGGGTTTTATGCATGTTCAGCACACCAAGATACTACAGATTAGGGCTTTTTAAAGTCAGTAACAATCTCACCATTGACGAGTGTAATCTATAAATTAACAAACAAAGGATATTTTATACCACATGGTAAGAGTGAATCATAATTTGTGTAATACAAGCTCACATTCTATTCCATTTTTTTTAAAGATTTATTTATTTACACATACAAGCTGGGGTACAGGCCAGAGGCATGGGGCAGTGAGAGGGTTCACCAGAGACAGAGTGGGGAGCAGAACAGGCAGGTTTACTGAAATACACTGCTTAGGGGAGCAGCGGGCAAGGCAGGAGAGGTCTGTCGCGCCATATGGGAATCTCCCAGGCCGGGCGTCGAACTGGCATCACTGCTGCCGACAGCTCCAAAGCGCAGCGCTTAACCACTGCGCCACCGGGGAGGCCCTCCATTCCATTTTTTATTCCATTTTACTTTCAGACTCAAACTTGCTTTATGGACCTCTATTACTTTTCACCTTTGCCTTTAAAGTAAGCAAACAGGCAGTAGAATCACTCAAAGACAGGCCAATCCATAGAAGCAAATCTAGAACTAGATTTCAGAGTTCTTTGCTTCCCTTTGTAAAAATCCAAAATGCTCTAATGGATTTTTAAGTGCAGAGTATCCACTGACCCAATTACATGAACAGCTCGTTAATTCATTGTTATATTCATCTGGGATTATCTAACACTTTTTATTAATTTTGGAATAATGATAGCACATTGCTCTGTTCCCTCCCTTCCTGAGAGTTAGGTTCACTCAGAAAAAAATGGGTGGATAACTACTTTCCTTAACTATCACAAAACATCTCAATCCTTAGATTATAGAGATTTTGAAGAGCAACAGTCCTAGAAATGAGGCTGTAATACTGAAAATCTGACAGACTACAAAGCAATTCATTCTTAGGATTTTCTTTCAAAATAACATGATGTGAGTTAGAAGACATATGATCAGTTGATGAGAAGGTAGGCTGGCATATATTTTTCGTTCCCTGTTCCTACTGACCCAAAATGCTTATGATTTTTAAGAGAATCTCAAACTTGAAGAAATGATCCCAAAAGTGTTTCCCCAAAGATTTTGGTACAAATCCTATCCAAGTCAATTTATGCCCATTCTGACAGTTATGAATAACTTCTACTTCCCCCACAGGGAAAAAGCTGATGCAAAATTTAATTGAAAGAAAAATGGAAAAGTATAGCATTGTCAAAATAGTAGTCAAGTCAGTCCACTCCAGAAATTTCTCATTGCTCTTTATATAGTCTCTCACTCATAATCATGCTTTTAGGAAATGTCTAGTTAACATTACCTAACATTACCTAACATTACCACATCCCTAACTCTGGGCAACACAAGCCCATCCTCCACCTCAGAAGTAGAAGGACAATCCCCTTTGGCTACATCTGACCTTGGACTACAAGCCTCCTCCCCCTACCTCCCCACCCCCATCCAATAAACTGGTAAGGAATTTTGTCAGGAAGATGGCCTTTGAAGTACAGAGAAAAAGAGACAGAATGATAGGATCTGAGGTCAGAAAATTCCAATTGAGGCTGGCAAGCGGAATCAGCTTCCCTGGGGGTGGCAAAACAGGAATGATACTGCTTACCTCATGGGGTAACTTGAAGATAAAATGAGATAATTGCATGAAAGTGCAGCGTAAAGTGTTAAGTGGTTTATAAATGCAACAAAGACCTGTTATTTTCCAATTTCACATACCCTACGTTGATGAGTGCCCTTCACTGTACCTAACAAATACTCCCTTTGAGTTATTTGGAATGGGCACCAGAAAGTCTCCTGGGCTTTTCTCTGAGTCACTGCCTGTGGTGAGTGTCAGAACTGAGAGAAAGTCATAAGTCATTCCTGCCTCCCCATCTAGTATCCTAATGGGGGGGGGAGGAGAGAAATTTCCTTTTCTCAGGTTTAGCTAATTGAATTTTTTGAAGCCCATATTCAATTCTGTCCTTTCAAAATTGCATTCTATCATTCATTCCCATCTACCTAAGATCCATTGCCCATGCAAATGAAAATCAACCTTTTAAGTTAAATAACCTTAACAAAGTTAAAGAGTTGTAGGTCTATCTACTCTTTTCCTTACTCTTTTTCCACAGCAATATTTAATGAAAAGAGAGCCTGGAATTTAAGAAGATAAAACCCCTAGAGACAACTTCTTGCTTTAACAATGACCACAATTTCTCACTGCTCACTAACTCCCCTGGGACTTTACCTAAACCCATACCTGGGTCCTTGCAGAGAGGCGGAGAAGGGAGATTCACTCAAATGCACACACGCACACACTAGTAGCCAGTCAACCACAGACACTGATTCGTTGCCAACTTGTATTCACGTTAACAGAAAAGGCATCAAAGTCCTTCATGGCCAAAAAGGCACTGCAACCGCCAGTGGCGCTGCAGTAGCAGCCTCTGAGCTACAGCGTCCAGTCGTAGTTTCAGATCTAATTCCTTAATGAGTATTACTCCTCTGCCCTTCGACCTACTCCTCTAGGCTTTGCCCATTTCTTTCTCTCCTCGGAAGGTCCGGAGGAATCAGGTCACTTTGTACTTCTGCTGGGTAAGTGGGAGTAAACGAAATTCCTACCAACTTAACCCGAAGCCCATTAAACTGCCCCACCTCTCCACCATCCCGTCTATATCAGCGCCTGAACTGGCAAAGGCCCCAGTTCTCAAGGTGCCTGAGCTAGGATGGGATATAGACGAGTCCGATGAGAAGAGCAGCAGTGAAAGAATGACAGGAGATTGTTCGAGGACATATGAGGTGGGGTTGGAGAGATGAGCGAAGAGACTGCACAGAAGCACTCTCTAGCCCCAAACTCAAAGACAGTAACTCTGAAACGCAGTTAGCCACAAGGTAAAGGCCATTTCTCACTATCCTCTCCCTTCTCTCCCCCGCTCCCCGCCTGGACACCTGGTGAAAATGCAAACTGCAGGTGTACCTGGAGTGAATACCATGCTTTCCTCCAGCCGCTATGCCCCCAGGTAAGGAGAGACAGGCAGAGAGGATAGGCGGAAGACGAGGACTTGAAGGGGTCCGGTGCAGGGCTCCGGCCGGTCACCGGTCAGGATGGTCAGAACCGTGGACAGCTCCTTGCAGCGTCTTCCTGGGGCCACAGCTTCAGCCGCTGCGGCGCGCTCAGCCTCCACAATGCACTGCTCCGCCGGCGGCCACCGCGGCTGCAGGAGGAGGAGACCGAATGCCTGCTCAGTTCATCCCTCATTCCTGTGCCAGCGCAGCGTACATTGCTGCTTAGGGAGCAAAACACTTTCACCGCTTCCACGGGAGGACGAAAGACGGAAGAGGAAGAGAGAAAAAGGTAATTGCCCAGCTTCCCGGCAGGGGACAGCTAATTGCTTCTAATTACCTGCTGTTGCTCGCCCGGTGGATATTGAACTGACATTTAGCATGGGTCTGTCTGTCTTTGTTTCTTTTTTTTTTTTTTTTAACTCAAAGAGCGAGCGATACTCTCAAAGCTGACTCTCAGTTACTCAAGTTGGGCTAGCTCTGAACAGAAAGGTGGGATCTCCAAGTTAATAGGTCTTTGGGGTCCAACTCTCCTCTCCCCCGACTTCCAGTCTTCTCCAACACCAGGAAGAGAGCAGGAGGGAAGAAGTGGGTGATAATGAAGCTTAAACAGAGGGCATCGCTACTAGGCCTCCTCCCAGGCGACCAGTTGGTCTCTGACAGATCCGAAGTTTAAAAGCCTTCAAGGTTATCACTTTAAGGAAAGTGGGCTGACCAGCACAGAGGAAAAGAGACCTCAGTGATGCAGGTCTCCACCCACAAAAATAAAAAAAAAAATCCTATAAAAGGATGAGTCAACAGAGTGTGAAAAGCCCTGAGACCAATCAAGAAAACTAACTGCTTCCCGTACCTTTACCCAACTGAAAACTAAGCCACAATCCATCTACATCCAGTTCTACTACAAAAATACTGGGTCAGGCTGCACAGTCATTTCATTTTAATCTATTGCTCATTTTAAGGAACTATACAGTTCCTCAAGTAATGCTTGTGTGGTGTGGACAGCTCACACTAGATGCCATCCAGTTTCAAACTGGACATCTGTGTTACAACTCCAGAGCTAAAGTGTCACAGGATCCTCTATGTAAAAGCAGATGTCAATTGCTTTGGGTTTTATCCTTTATTTTGCAGCTGAATGTTTTTTTCCAAGAACAAAGAGTGACAGGGATCATTTCCAATGTTGTATGGGCTTAGTGCACTTGCTCTCCCTGGAAAATATAGCTATCCTGAAAAATATAATATTTCTTAAAAATTTGGTTTGTGGCCATAATGCTACATTCTTTTGGCAAATATATAGCATTCAAATAGCCTTATTGGCACTGATTTTGTTCAAAGCCATCTGACAAATTGAAATGTAAGTAGTTTTTAGAGCTCCTGAACTACAGTTTGCATGGAAGCATATGGGCAATCTCAACATAACACAATTGGTGCTGCTCCTTAGTACCTGGCTCAACAGAGGCTGGAACAGATGGGACCTGTCTCAGCAGCCACAAGATGCAAGTCAGCTGATGAGCAGGATGAAGTGTGTGCATGACAGGATGCAATCCTCTCACATCACCGTGTTACGCAGAAGTTAGGGATCAGAGAAGCCTCACTCTGTCTTCTATGCTTTATCATCAGGGGAAGTCTGAAACACTATTTGAAACAACATTTGAATGACCTACTTTTCTTAAACATTCAAACATTTACAACCTTTATTTCTTAATGAACTTTACTGTCCTAATTCATAAACAATTACTCAAGACTAAGTTCAAGAAGAAACACTGTGATATAGGAATATAAAAAAAAAAGACTTTGGAATCAGTCAGACACAGATAGAAGAAGCTTCATCAATGACAAATTATATGAGGATTAAATTATATGAGGATTAAAATTGTATGAGGATTAAATTATATGAGGATTAAATTATATGAAGATTAAATTATATAAGGATTAAGATATCTGGAAGATGTGGTGTGAAGATTAAATGTGATAATGGGCTAATGGATTAAACAAGTGTGAACACAGACCCAATTACACCTATTCCAGAGAATCACTGACACTTGGAAACAGAAGAGACCCTATAGGGATGTAAAGTCCATATGTTAGATCAGTACTTCTCAAATACCAATGTGCATGTGAATCCAGTGGAGTTCTTATTTAAAATGCAGATTATGATTCAGCTAATCAGGGTGGGGCCTGAGATTTTTACATTTCTACTAAGATCTCAGATGTTGCTGCAGATGTTGCTGTTCCATTGATGATATCTTGAATAGCAAGGTATTAGATGTATCAGTATTTAAAACAACAAAAAAAAGCTTATATCTCCAAACTCAGAGCAAACTTTTCCAAATGTTAAATAAGGAAACAACCACAATGGATTCCCAGAGACTCCCAACACAGCCAGAGTCCAAAATAGTAATAGGAAAAATGCCTGAAATGATCCCAAAGCTCCTTTGATTAGCTTGCGGTGACAATATAAGGGAATGTAATCCAGTAAAAACCAATTCAGTGGGTCAAAGATAACACTTTAAAAATTGTTTTTTTTTTCTTTTTTTTTAAATATATATTTTTATTGTTATTTATGTCTTTTACATTTTGTATTCCCCTTGGGTAGCCCACCACCAATTCACCTGTGATCCATCTCCATGGTCCTTTGTGTTCTTTTCTATTCCATTTTGGGTCCTTTTCCTTCCCTCCCTCCGCCTCCCCCCCCTCCCCGGTGATTGTCTCTCTCCTATTTGGTTTCCTTATAGTCCTGTTATAAGTGAAACCATTCGATATTTTTCTCTTTCTTTCTGGCTTATTTCACTGAGTATGATCCCCTCTAATTCCATCCATATCGCTGCAAATTGCATGTGTTTATCTTCTTTCCATGCTGAATAGTATTCCATTGTGTATATGTACCACATCTTCTGGATCCAATCATCTATTTTTGGACATCTGGGTTGCT
>PVIJ01017118.1:0-30519 GCA_004024925.1 Scalopus aquaticus
CCGCAACATGGATGGAATTAGAGGGAATCATACTCAGTGAAATAAGCCAGAAAGAAAAAGAAAAATATCGAATGGTTTCACTTATAACAGGACTATAGGGAGGCCGGGTGGGAGAGAGACACTCAGCAGTGGGGGAGGGGGGAGGGGAGGATAAGGGCACAAAATGGAAGAGAGGAGAATACAGGGGACCATGGAGATGAATCACGGGTGAATTGGTGGTGGGCTGCCCAAGGGGAATACAAAATGTAAAAGACATAAATAACAATTTAAAAAAAAGGGAAAAAAAAAGATCAAATCACAAGCAGCAATAAAAAAAAAAAATTTTTGCTGTGTCCATGAGATGGTAAACAACAGTTAAAAACTTGAGGACTCTGGCCAGGACACCTGCTGCCATAAATTCCATTAGCCCACTGTATCTTTTACTATTTTTTTTCCCATTCCTGAGCTATCTCTCCACAGCTTACCAAATTGGCTGCCAAAGGGAGTTGTGGACTCAAAAGGTTCACAGACCTCGAGACCAGATCAGCTCAAATAGGAGCTGTGGGCACACCGCCTCCACGCGATGTTCCCAAGCTCTGCAGGATGCCCGAGGTCACAACAAGCAACAAGAAATAGACTTCAGTCAACTCACTGCACTCTCCTTGCCTTCTCAGTCAATAAAGTTTGGTTCCCTTGTTCACAAACGCCAGTCCTAAAACCTAGATAGACCCCTCATTGCAGCACCTGGGAAAATCTCTCTCAGGCCCAGAGAGCTCTCTTCAGAGCTTCTTGTCTTGCTTTTTCTCTAATCTTTTTTAAGATTTATTTTTTATTTTATACATACAAGCTGGGGTACAGGCCAGAGGCATGGGGCAGCGAGAGGGTTCACCAGAGACAGAATGGGGAGCAGAACAGACAGATCAGAAATACACTGCTGAGGGGAGCAGTGGGCAAGGCAGGAGAGGTCTGCCGCACCATGTGGGGTTCTCCCTGGCCGGGTGTCGAACTCACGTCGCCGCTGCTGACAGCTCCACAGCGCAGCGCTTAACCGCTGCGCCACCAGGGAGGCCCTTTTTCTCTAATCTTGAGCAGAGTGGCCCAAGAGCCCTTTCCCCAGCTTGGCAGCAGGGCCCCTCCAGTCCATCCTTCTGGTTTCCAGTGGGTGGAGCAGTGGACAGAGGCTGATCTATGTTTCAGGGACTGGAATCTGACTGAGGGACCTCTGGATCTGCTCCCTTGTCCAGAGACAATTTTAACAAAATGGGTTCAGCCAAACTCTATGCTGAGATGGGGTTTTGACCATCTGGCCTTCCCTCAACCAGAAATGCAGAATATGGACTTCATGTGTAGGTGGTTCATCAAAGCACATTGTTTAGAATTTTCTCCTACCTGGCTTTTATTAAATCTCAACAACAATAAAAAAAAGTGTACTTAGGAATATTGTTTGAAAAGTACGCTACTATGGGTATGCTCCCACTGCTATTTATTCTTTGACTACTTTTCTGAGTACGAAGCAAAACTTCCTTCAGTGTTATACCCTTAACTTTAGCCAAAGCGCAAAGAAAAACCCAACTGGATTCCATTTCTGCATTGGTTGTGGGAATTTGGCTCAGGGCACCTTTTATTCTATCTTTTGTAAATCACCACTTGTGAAATCTCTCGCGGTTTAGAACAAGGAAAGAGCTTCCTCGTGTACCCAGCTCCTGTCCTGGTAATCATGTTCACTTTGCTAAGAAACGCAGAATTTTATTTATGGTTCAACTATTGCAAGTTTCACTACTATGTCATCACCATTCACTTGTATTAATCACTAATTTCTTTGATATCTTTCTGTTGGCTCATCAATAGATTGTAATTTCAAATAATGATGCTACAGGACCCCTCACACAGTGCTATTTAAAATAACATAGGCTCAGAAAATACTTGTGTTTGATAAGAACTAGGAGCAAAAAGATAATCATAGGCTGTCTGGGTTATAAAAGAAAATAGGGTGAGGACAGCTTGTGATTTTAATGAATATAGAGCCTGATGGGAAAACAATATAAAGTCACTATCCCCTTCCCTGGTCCTTGTTGAAAGCAGTCATGAGTGTATCCCCATCTGTGAAGAAAACTGTTCTTAAAAATTAATGCAAATAACAAATATCACCATGACTATTACAACCACTCAGGAATGACAACTAATAGAGAACCATCCAATATCAGGTTTGACAGACATCACTTTGGATCCCACAACCATAATTGTTTTGCTTTAAGACATCCATTATTTAGGGGCCTCCCTGATGGCACAGTGGTTAAGCGCTGCACTGTGGAGTGTAAATGCCTGGTGGGAAGATTCCCACATGTTGCAGCAGACCTCTCCTGCCTCACCCGCTGCTCCCCTCAGCAGTATATTTCCATTGATCTGCCTGTGCTGCTCCCCGCTCTGTCTCTGGTGAACCTTCTCGCCACCCCACACCTCTGACCTGTACCCCAGCTTGTATGCATAAATAAATAAATCTTTAAAAAAAAAAGACATCCATTATTTAAATTAAGGTTATTTGAATACTGTGCTCCCATTTCTTCATTTTTTAAATAGTATGCTATTTCACTTCATAAATTCTTTATCTTCAATTTCTTCACCTATGGATGATGGAAAGGATTATGTTCATTTTACAGGGCTAACAAGATAAATACAAAAAGCACTTGGGACCAGGAGATGGAAGCAGGATAGATACTATTATCTACCATTCATCAATTTCCTTAGTCTATTCCAGACATTTAGATATGTGATTTTATTTACCATCAGAAAACTTTGAAGTGGGATTATTACCCCATTTTGCAGATGAGAACAATAAGATCAAGTTCTTTACCAAACTTAGCAGCAAGTAAGTAATGGAAATGAAATTCAATCCTGATGTACTGACTCCAATCCCCATGTTATTAATCACTGATTTGCACAGTAAATGTTAAAATGTCTTAAAAAATTGATACCCTTTGGTTCCTTTTACTTTTCAGCAATCAGCAATGAGCCAGGAGCAAAGAGTATGAGCCAAGAACAAAAAGTGTTTGGGAGAGGAAGGTAGAACTGGGGTCTGGAGTGCTGTGCCACAATTACTATTGTACCATCTGTTTCCCAGACTTGGCACCCTTGTCTCCAGCCAGCAGTCAGCGAGTAGCCTTTTTGCTCTGTCATGCCCTTGACATTTTTGTCATGCTTCCTTCTAGGTCATCTTAAGCATGTGCAATACAGGACAGTAAGCATAGAGCTCCTAAAGACAGGCAGCCCTGAACAGCAGAAGTGATCACTCCCAGAACACAGTTCTATGTATGACGAAATGTGTGTCACTGGTAAAATGAAAGTTACCAACATGTTACCAAACACAAGTGCATAGACAAAAATAGCTGAACAAACACAATATGAAGCAGAACTCTGGACTTTTTAATAAGGAGAGTGCATTTGAAAGCTATTGTGCATGAAACAACCAAAAAGAAAGTATATATTAATCTCAAAATAAAAATCTCAAAATTTCTTTGGGACTCTTTTCAATGCTTTTGTCAAATAGCTTCTTTTCAAAGTTTGGTGTCCATGGGGGTCCCTCTTTCATACACTAACATTACCACACAACACTTAACACCAAAGCACCCATAATCTTCCACCCCAGATCATTGACTCCCCCCTTCCATCCCCCACCCTTTCTCTCCCCTACTAGGGATGTTTAGGCTGAAAAATGGTCATAAAAATTCTGCTATTGGAGACCAACCACATTGCTCTTTGCCTCTCTTTACAGCCCTCAGAGTTACAGTGTCCCCCTCCTACCTCTCAGAAGGTGAAAGGAGTCCCTTCTGTCAGTATATCTGGGAGGGGCTGCCTTCAGCCCCTCTGTTTATGGTCTTAGAGTTCATTGACACTTTCCCTTATATACTTTTCTGGGAGTGGGAATTTTATTCTGTCCTTTAAATCAATCATCCTTCTGTGGATTAAAGAGGTCTAAAGAGAGTGTATTAGTCAGTACAGGCTGACATAACAAACATGACTGCCTCTGGTAGAAGTCCAAGATCACGGTGCTGACATATCTGGTTTCTCCTGAGGCCTCTCCTTGGCTTGTAGACAGCCACTTTCTGGCTGTGTCCTCTGTGAGTGTGCTTCTTTGTGAGGGCAGCGAGACCTCTGTCTCTCCTTCTAAGGGCATCAGTCTTCTTGGATTAGATCCCCACACTTATGACCTCATTTATCCTAAATTGCCTCTTTAAAGGTCCTTCAGCCAAATACAGCTTCATGAGAGTTAAGGTTTAACATCTGAATCTGGGGAGACTCAACTCAGTACACAATACTCTTTTTCCTTAGTGTCATGTAAGCAGCTCTGCTGAACTACCGCCTTCCACCCCAGATCTTCACCAACTCCCTAAGTGATTACAGTATTATGAGGACCTACTGGGAAGCCCAGAGTTGGTATGAAGATTAGTTCAAACTGAAGGCTCTTGAGAATTAACAGATGCTGAAAGAAACCTTCTCAAAGCTTCCCTTATCTGACTAACAGCAGCAAGTTCTGGGAAATAGGTTGCCATAAATTCCCTCTTTAGGGCGGGTCTATTGCCAAGAGACAGGCTCAGAAAAACCTACCATAAATCCCCTCTCCAGGGAGTGTTACAAGCATGAAGGAGGAGGAGAAACCACTCAAACCTGCTTAAACATTATCACAAATTTCCTTATCTCCTTTTGTCCTCCTTAAAATCCATTTGTCTTTCCTAGAGAAACAATATGTTCTTCTAATAGAAATCCTTTCTACCCCCCGCCTTTGCACTTTTAAGGAAGATATACAAAGCTCTAGCCTTAGTCGTTGGGTCAGCTAGATGCTTTGTTTGTTAGCTCCCAATATATGAACTCACTTTTTCTCCTGGTTATATTGTGTGATGGCTCCTGCATATGCCAGCATGTGGGGGGCTGCTCAGCAAGTTTTTGAGAGGCCAAGTCTCCAATTATCTTAAGTATGTTAAAAGCAGATTTTTCTTCCCTCAGAAAAATGATTTTGGATCATATTTGTTCTTTTTCATTTTGGTAGTAATATCTGAATGTGGTTTGATGTAAAAAGTGATAAAGCTAAACAATTTTTAGAAAGAAAGGCAGAATAAATGTGCTTTGTTTTTCTTACCTGCTGCTCCCATGAGATCATGTATGAAAGAAAGGCTAAGTCTCCCTACTTTCATAACTTTTGAAACATTCCTATTTTCTCATCTGGAACATAAGCATAAGAAGAGCCCCCCTTTCAGGGACATACAGTCTAAAGGTGACAACTTACCTGCATTACTTGTATCATTGTTTGTCCACCACCTGCCTTTTACTTTCCCCCACAAAGATGCTTGTTGCATGGTCATTGTGTTGATTATAGATCAGGGTTCCTTAAATAGTCCTGAAAGACACAGAAGCTACTTTGCCTCTGTGTCTTTCATTCCTGTCACTATGCCACACCTCTTCTTACACTTAACGGACTGTATATTAGAATCAGATAAACTGAGTTAAATCCTATTTTTATCCCTTTAAATGTAAACATACAAAAAATTGTGGATTCGCAGTTTATGGGTTCTTCACCTATGTGCTCTTAATTGTGACAGGACTCAAGCTTAGAGTGCAACAACAGTCTTATTTACAAAGGGGTGGTTGAAATAAGGAAAGAGTTTCTAAGACCACAAATGGGCAGCTGTCCTACCCCAGAGAGTGTCTGCAGCGTCCAGTAGTCCAAACCCAAACTGTTCATGCAAGATGGCGTCCCTCCGGCGAGGGCCTGGCCCCAGTGGCACACTGGTAAGCAGCGCTGGGAACCAACTCCTGGTGGCCGCGGAGACAGTCAGTCACAGGTGGTACCACTGAGGCAGCACCGCAGGGGCACAGCGGCAATGCGAAGGCTGGACTGGGCAGCGCCAAAATCTCGACTGGAGAGCGCCAAAAGCAAAAGCACCAGGAGGCAGTGCTGGAGAATCAGAAGCAGATGTGAAACCTCCAGCACAGGGGGGCTGGGAGAGTTCACTTACCAACTGCCAATGATTTAACCCATGTCTGTGTAATGAGGCCGCCATCAAAGCCCAAAAGGGTCTTCAGAAAGGTTCTGCATCAGTGAGGGGGAAAATTTGTGTAACAGTTGTTATCTGTGTATTGTTCAATATGAACGACATTGCCATTACCAGAAGGAGAACTCCAACCATTTGCAAAAATAACTGAGGGAAATTTCTGAGGGAAAAAAAATCCTGCTTCCTATGTTTCATATCACAACATCTAGGATGTTTTTGGCAAGTCATTTAGAAAGTAAAGGGAGGAGAGAAGGGAGAACTTTCCTGTTCCTTCCTTTTGTATATTTTTTATCATTTGGATTTTTTTAAAACCTTATTTATTTACTCTTTGTTAATTTGAAGTATGTAAAGAAAGAAAAAAGGAAGTGAAGTTAAAAATATATTTCAAAAATGAAGGTCACTTTTGCAGACAACAGCATGGTGATTAAGAACGTAGTTTCTGGATTAAATTCAAGTCAATTTCATTCTATGACGCCTCTTGCAGTAGGTCCTTGAGCAGGGGACTTCATGTGTAAAATAAGAGAATGTTCTCACTTGTTCTTCATACTTATTTGAGGATTGAGATGATAAATATATTTAGTACAGTACTGCATATTATAAACATCCCATAAATGTTAGCTCTTGAAATTATTACCTTTAAGGTGCAATAACTTTAGCATTGAGCAATGACCTCTAAGAGAATATACATTGGAATAGAAAAAAACATTTGCACTTCTGTTTTCATGTTCACCTCTCCCTGTAATTTTTATTTGTGTGTATTATATGTATACATCTATATAAAATATAGATGTATATATATATATATATCCTATACATGGAATTATATGCTTAAATTTTTTTTACCCTATTACCGGTAGTATGTTTGGTTTTAAAAAGTTAGAAGCTGTTGGCTCAGAGATTTGGTCAAAACCCAGAAACACATTTCTTTAGCACTTCTCATTTCATTCTCAAAATGAACTTTCTTTCATGCAGACCACAAAACATTTTCGAATCATTAACTAATTACTTAAGGTTTTCCAACCTGTAGTGAAGGATAAGACTAGTCTCAGTTTGGATTAGGACCCAAACAGGGAGTGCTACATTAACACACAATCTAGCACTCCATGAAAGTTGCTTTCTCAAGGCACCAGACCAAGAGCAGCCTGTTGCTTCAGCTGCAGTGTTTATGTTAAGCAACTGAATTTATCAGTAATTCAGGAAATGAGGAGAACTTATCTTAGTCAGTAAAATTACCTTAGAAGTGTCCTTAGAAAAATTCCATGTCGGGCCTCCCCGGTGGCGCAGCGGCTAAGCGTTGCGCTGTGGAGCTGTCGGCAGCAGCGACGTGAGTTCGACGCCCGGCCGGGGAGAATCCCACATGGTGCGGCAGACCTCTCCTGCCTCGCCCGCTGCTCCCCTCAGCAGTGTGTTTCTGATCTGCCTGTTCTGCTCCCCACTCCGTCTCTGGTGAACCCTCTCGCTGCCCCACGCCTCTGGCCTGTACCCCAGCTTGTATGTATAAATAAAAAATAAATCTTTAAAAAAAAAAAAAAGAAAAATTCCATGTCATCACATCTGAAGTCAATTTATAATTGTGTATCTCCAAAATAGAAAACCTAGTTAAATTCAACTGGGGCATGGGAGATGTGGAAGCAAAAACTCTGAATTCCCACTAATTGGCAATGGCTCAGACCCTCTGTGTTCCTGGCATATTTGTCATATACGACATTTTCAAGTGGCTGACACAGATCCCCACCACGGTGGAGACTGTGACTTTTTTCTAAGAAAAAGGTAGTGGTTGTAGTTCAGGAGAAAAGGGAGACAATATCAAAGTTTTGCAGAAAATAATAAATTGATCACATTAAAAGAGAAGAGAAGATGAAAACCTCAGGACAGCATACATCCCCCCCAAATTTTTTTTTTTAAGAATTATGATGTCCCCTTCAAGAATTTAGTGTCTGGGGGTGTTAAGACCAAGGGAGAGGGGCTCATTTGGGAAACCCTTGTAATGAATGTCAGCCCCACACCAGCCCATCTATCATAACCTAGCAAATGCACTGGAATCTTGTAGCCTTTCCAGTCAAAAGTCATTTTTAGCCGCAAGAGAAAGCTGACTTCATTTCCTATAAAATATGAAAGTGAGAACATGTATTTTTAACAAGCACATCACTAAGGGGTTACAGGTGCAGTTGTTTTATTGGGGAATTTAATTAATTAGGGAAAATGTAACCCAGCGCCATATGTCAAATTTTGGTATGTGGAACTGAGCACTCTTTCAAGTGTGTAGGCACAGTTAATTTCCAAATTATGTCGAAAAAATGTCTGTGACTATCATGTATGTTCTCAGGATCAACACCTAATTACTGCTGGATAGTAAGCCCAGAGAAGAGCATCTTGTACTTTTCACTGGCTAGTGCCAAGGGTCCACCACATTGCCTGATATAAATGAGATGCTTGAAAATAATTGTTCATCTGGTTGAACAAATAAAACTGAAATACTAGGGCCATCCCCCCTTTAAATGGCTACTTAATTTTGGAAGTATCTCAAGACTTAGCATTTGTGTTTAAATTAGAATAATGAAGTAGGTAGTATTATTCTGATCCTGTGGTACTAATTTTCACAGATTTTTGAACATTTTATTCTTCAAAGGGTCCATGAATTAAATGACACTACTTCAAGTTAGACAACTTTTCTGAGTCTCAGTTAAATAAACTAAAAACCACAATTTCAAGCAGACATAGTTCCCAAATTAATATATTTTCAGATTAGTTTAACTTAATTTTTTTAGTTTCAATATCACCCAATTTTGAACTTGGAGGTCTGTCTGAAAGACTTAACTCCTATAGTCGGTATGTTCTTCTGAAAGTAGTTTAGTGTTAATTTAATACTGTGGTCTTTCATAATAAGCTTGAGTTGCTTAAAGGTTCTGCTAGAACTTTCTTGCTAGGAAATGCAATAACTAAGTATCTGGATGTGTTATGCATGCAAATGGAGGGCTCCCAAAGGAGATACAGATGGACCACATATCCAAGAACACCCAGTATATTGAAACACCACTTATATCAGAATGGTTTCCCACTTTCAAGTATTGGGTGAGTTCGCAAAACTGAATGAGCAGTTCATATTTCATGTGAGTGATTCTCAGCACTAGCTGAACATTAGAATTACCTAGAAAGCATTAAAAAATAATAAAAATAAAATAAAGGCAGTAGGGCCTCCCTGGTGGCGCAGCGGTTAGGCACTGCACTGTGGAGTTGTCGGCAGCGGCGAAGCGAGTTAGATGCCCAGCCAGGGAGATCCCACATGGCTCGGCAGACCTCTCCTGCCTCTCCGGCTGCTCCCCTCAGCAGTGTGTTTCCATCCATCTGCCTGTTCTGCTCCCCACTCTGTCTCTGGTGAACCCTCTCGCCACCCCACGCCTTTGGTCTATACTGCAGCTGTATGCATAAATAAATAATTCTTAAAAAAAAACAGTAAAATACAAACTATTTGGTATCTGGTATCATTTCTTCTTTATTGACTTTCTTTTTCTTGGCCATTTCAAGAAAACTCAATTTCTGATCTACCTCCTAGCAACCACCAGCAGCTAACATGACTGAAGAGCTCTGTTTGTTAGTGGTAATCTAACATAACCCGCCAATGCCTAGGAACCTTCTAGCCTTTCCAGATGAAAGGCATTTTCAGCAGCAAGAGATAGTTCACTTCATTTCCAGTTAAATACGAGAGTAAGAAAATGTATTTTTAAAAACCTTACTGAAGTGCTACAGGTGCTGCAGTTGCATGGAGGAGAGTAAAACCTCTATTCGAGTACATTTCGCTCATGACTCAGAGAGAAGGAACTTGTGATCAGCAAGGATACTTACAAAGACCCAGGACCTTTGAATTCTTTCATAAAATATATATGACATTCTCCACCAAATTACAAGGGTTGGAAGCTCTAAGAACAAACATCAATTCTTGAACAGTTTTACCTCAGTCATGATACATAAACCCACGTAGGTTCTATCCAGCCTGGAATGAATTTTGAAACATTTAAAATGATAGCATTTTATCACCACATGATTCTAGTTTCTTCTTTTTGAATGCAACTTTCATTTTAATTGTGGACTTAGGTTAGGAAAGGAACTATTAAAAAAAAGAGCTGTCAGACATTCTATCTCAAGATCTGAACATATGTCATAGTCGTCTAAAGACAGAAATAAAAAGGCGAAAGCCAGAAAAACAAGGTTTAAGTTAAGCATCACATTAAGTAAATTTGCCTTTTTAGAAATGAGAGACTTGTTTAAAATGGTTCAAGAAATCAGTGCAAAGCTACACTACTTCTGAGAGGACAGTCTCTCACAGATTGACTTTGAGAGATAGCAGGATTAATCATGTGGGTCTGTCTTCCACAGAAGACAAAGCACAACACTGCCTCTTTTTAAAAAATAAGCAGGCTGTTTCACAAAGACCAAAATGTTTTTTTCTGAATTACTCGCTTTTCTTTTCGTGATTCATAAACTTTTCCAGTTTATCCCATTGATATGCATTTTTGTTTAAATACACACAAATATATGTAGTTAGATAACATTTTAAAATTTGAACACAGCACTTTCAAATAAATTAACCTTACCAATGTAATGTAAGAGGCAACATATCTCATGTAAATTTACCATCTTAACTAGAGCTTTGCAAAAGGTAGATAAATATAATAGTGGGCTTGATCGGTTTTATAATGTCTTTATGCATTTTAATTATCAGAGATTCCAGGTGACAATGTTCATTTATTAACTTAATTCCTCATTAGTCACAGCTCTTAAAGTCAGTTATAGATCTCAAAAATGATATTTAAAGTATAATATAATCATTGTTGATTTTAAAAAATGAAAGGGATTATGTTTAAAAGTCACATGCATACAGCAGGAGTGAAATAATCATTAAAATGATTTTCATTTTAAACTCCAGTATATACCTTTGAGTTTATAGAAGCCATTCCTTTTATGTAATGGCAGTTTTTTTAAATTTAGGTAAATACATATGTTTATATTTTCATGTCTTAAAATAGTTTGTGTAAGAATAATTTATCTGACTACCAAAAACCAACAGAGGAAATGTATAGTTTTAAATAACAAGGTTAGAGAGAAGACATACAGCTATTTTTGAACTCAGACTTGCCAAATTAATGTAATTTGTCCAAGAATTCATGTAAAATAGCATATTACTCATGCTGTACTTAATACAACTCACAAACCTCTGAGTTTTCCAACCAAATTTTAGAACTTTTTTAAACTATGTTTAATGGTATTAACTTTTTAAAGTATATTTTCCCTGCATTTTGCTTCTTCTAGCTGGGGAGTTGCTTAATCATTCTTATGGACTATCTATCTCTAGGCCACTTTTAAAAGAGCAGGGCTCATCTTGAAAGACCTGTAGCATGAAAACCTTAGAATTTTTTTACTCGCTTTTTTTTGTGTTTGATTTTGGTTTTGAGCCTTTGGCCTATTTTAAATTGTTGTTTCTTAAATCTCTACAGATCAAATGAGTCAAAGGATAGTCATATACCTTCCATGTGGAGGGCCAAGTAGCTTCCTGCACTTGACAACTTAGCTCTGCAACAGTCAGTTCCAATGCCAGGAGGGCAGGGGGGCGGGGTGGGGGTGGTGGGAAGTGGCACATGCAGGAGTGACTCTGACATTGAGATGGGGCAGACCTTGAGCCAGTGTGATGAGACACCATTTCTTTATGCTGGAATCTCTGCCTGCAACACATCTGCCATCTCTGACTCAGTTTAGCTCCTGTGGTAATTGCACTTCTCCCTTGATGGATGGAACTTCTGTTAAAACACCTCCCTTATGAAAGGAATGTGCCTTTGTTTGGTCTTGTTTTCAGAGAATTTGTTCCTGAGTGTCCTAAGACTTCAAGAACCTAATTTGCTGAACATTTTCTGTGAGATGATGTGTTCTTATCTGGTTTGTGTATTTACTTTCTGAGTTACTTCACCCATTATTTCTTGTTTTATGACTCCACATATTTTTCTCTAGTGTGTGAATTGGGCCGCATCCTACCATGACTTGAAAATTTTGTCATTTTCAATTTTATTTCTCTACATTGTTACTAATATCAACTTCTCAGTTTATAGTCTACTTATAGATTTGCAAACCAGATAGTTAGACCACCTGGTATGTTTAGGAATCATTGTAAAATATATTCCCAAATCTGTCTCTGATTATTGTTTATAAGGGAGCAAATGTGGTATTTCCAGGCAACATGATCAGGAAGCAAATGGGGAGGGCCCAGGTGCTTAGTGGTCTCCCCTCAAGGACTCTCTTTCCTCTCCCACCCCCCCAAATTTTGTGGGTGGGATGCCAGTGAGCCTCCTTTCTGGGAGGTCACATCTTCACACAGGAATGGCACACCCTCAGGTTAGGTTTGGCCTGCTTTGGGGTATATCTCTTCATTTTATGTGTCAAGAACCAAGTTTATACTGGACACCAGTAGTGGTCAGTGCTTTGGGTGGTCAGTTATTGTCTCCATTTGTCATAATGTACCATATACTGTCACAGCATGTGTGTGAATTGGGTGTCTATTCAGAATCAGATCAGGACACGTTTTTAGACCAAAAATTTACTTGCTAAAATGAAACAGAAAAGTAAGTGCGGTTACCAAAAGCAGCAGTTCCAGATCAAGGGAAGGGATTTGCTTAGGTTGTTCAAAGACCTTTCTGCCATCATGAGGGTCTTCCTTCAAGTGTCCTGATCTCCCCATAACCTCCCTGGGAGGTTGCCATGGTCAAAGGCTAGTACCTCCAACACCTGACTGTAACTTTGGCTGTGGGTGGTCTTCTTGTCAGGGGGAGGAGCCATTCTTTTTTTTTTTTTTTTTTCCTGTACAACATCTGTACCCAACCTTTTCTTCCAAAGATGTCTGAAAATTTTATTGCTGTTTTGGATGTTTGGATATATTGTTTTCCTCAACCAGTTTTCATACTTCCCTCCCCCCATCCCCCAGGTGTGTAATAAGTGACAAAGATTTTTTAATACTCAACTAATCCCCAGAGTCTCTTGAGAGAGAATAAGAGGGAGCCACTACACTCCTGTGCAACGATTCGAATAAAAAACACTAACACTACCAAGTCTTGCTGCGGCTCTGTAGCAACTGGAAGTCTCTCACGTGGCTGGGGACGCAGATGTGCAATACTGAAGAAAAGAATTCGACTTTGAATTAAACATACACTTCCCATGGGGCCTGGCAATCCCATTCTTGCGTTCTTACCCTAAAGGAAAAATAGTTATTTTCCCATGAAAACTTGCCCAGGCTTCACCTGTAATAATCAAAAACTGGACACAACCCAAATACCCTTCCATGAGTGAGTGGATACGGGACTGCGCTACAACCAGACCACTAAATTCTGCTCGCCAGTGAAAAGGAGCAATTGACGCGCACAGCGCCTGGGGGCACTCTTAGACACATAGCTTTCTGAGTGAAAGAAACCTAGCCCATGAGGTTAAATATGGCACAATTCCATTTATAAGACATCTTCTTACTTATTTTTAATTAAAATAACATTGGTTCACAACACTATTATATAGGGGAACAGTTTCATTCACACCTCCAATGTATGTCATGACACCACACGGCCCCCCAAAGTACCCGACTCTACCCTAGACTATTGGGCTTCCTCTCTTCTTTGTTACCACTCCCACTCTCCCCACCCCCCCCCCCCCCCCCCCCCCCCCCCCCCCCGCCCCCGCCTGCAGCCATATTTCTAGGGTTTGTTTTGGGTTAGTTTTGTCATTTCCTTTGTTTTGCTTCACTCTGTTCCACATCTGAGTGAAATCATCTGGCATGTGTATAAGATATTCTTGAAAAGAATATCTATAGTGCTGGAGTGACTCCGCAAAATATTTTTTCTTTGGTCCTGTTAATTACGTTTCTTAATATTTGATAAAATCTTTGCAAAGACTTTATTGAAGTAACATGGGTTTAAAACAGTACAGAGGTTACAGGTGTGCTGCATTATAATTAGACAACTGTGTACACACATTATGAGGGCCACCAGCAGTCTGTTTTCTCCCCACCCACACACCGATCCCCTGTTATCTGATTTACACATCCCCTTCCCCCTTCCCTTCTGGTAATTGCCATTTTTTTCTTATAATCTAATAGTTTTTGTTTTGTTCATTTGTTTTGCTTTAAATTTTTGATTAAATTCTTTATCCATTTGTTTTAAGTCTGATCTCATACAGGTTTCTTAATTTTTGATGAATAATAGGAATATGAGCTGTATTTTGGGGTCTTGGTGAAGCTATTCTGCTCGATCATAGTGTTCCTCTTCATGAGCTGCAGGCAAGTGTGGAGGCCTGGTGTCAAAGAGCCTTTCAGGGCAGCTCCCCAAGGTGAGCAGTGGCTTCTTTAGCTTGTTATCTGCTGTGCATTTCTGCTCGCCCACCTTAGTCATCATTCCACTGCCAATGCAGTCATCAACTTTGCCTTTGTGATTGTGGGAGTGTGTGTGTCCTATAGATTGGATCAGAATTTTGACCTGTATTTATTTCCTAACCTCTTGTTCATGCCTTTCCTGCAGTAGACCATGAGTCAGTTTTTCATGCTCCTCTGAGGTTGAAAGTTTTCTTAAATATTGCTTTAATTTCAGAGAGCATTTCTGCCGCATGACCTGGTTTTCCTATTAACTTAGTTGGGATTCTTCCCAACTCCTCCCTCAACTGGACACCACCAGCCAAGTGGCCCCAGAGGTCACGGCACAGAATGTCTCATCAGCCAAACTAAGCTGTTCCCAACACTTCGTTTATTAAGTCAATTTAAAACACTCAAGGAGAAGCAAGAGAAAAGAAATAGGGGCGTTAACAGCCTTAGCAGGTAGGCCAGAGGGTCATGCTCTCTGAGTCCTGGCTACACAGAGTTCATGGCACCTGTCTGTCTGTCTGTCTCTGCCACATCCACCATCCCTGCTGTGATCACGTTCTGAGGACCAGAGTTCAGGTCTGAATAAAGAAACCCCATTAGAAAAGCTGTCCATGGACACAAAGATGCTGGGGCCCCGGCTCAATTTCCACTTAACCTGCTGAGTAACTACGCGTTGTATTTGCCATTTCTTAGACGGAGGACACAGAGGGCCAGAAAGAGTGTTTGAATTAAACCTCATGAATATTCAGTGCCCTGGTACTTCATGTGTATTTCGATTCATGAATTTTATTATATCTTCTCTCTGTATCTGTGTTAACACACATACTGTGCTTGTTAATTATTTTAGTTCATATTACTCAAGAATTTTCCAATGTCTTTCACGCTACATGTCCACCAACTACATACATATACTCACATCTTAAATTTTTTCCTTTCCATTTGTTTTCTTGTCTTCTACAACAGAACTGAATATTAATAGACACCATGAAGAATACACATTACACTCTGCTAGTGCAACCCATCCTAGGTGCCTGGGTACCGGCTACTCCAACCACCTTTGTATATGTGGCCTGTGGTTGACCTAGACATCATATAGGAACTTGTGGCCATCTTGGTTCACTGCATCAGTTAAGAAAGTCTATGTTACACTTCAGTAACAACGCCCAAGGCTTTACAGTGACTTTTTTTTTAAGATTTATTTTTCTGTATTTATTTATACAAGAACTGGGGTATAGGCCAGAGGTATGGGGGCTTCATGTCAGTTTCCCAGTGAGCCTCGAAGAAAAGCATTTTAAAAAGCAATATTCCTTTCCATTTGCAACTCCACCCCTCAACCCCCACCCCACCCTCAGGCAGTAACATTTTGAATATATATGGAGACACCATGAATATTAAGCCAGTCAATGGAGAAATGTGGCTGTCTAAAGTTAGCAAAGTGGGAAGGCCAAATTCTTTTAAAAATGCCTCTCCTCTTTCCTCATGTGGCTGTGCTGCCTTTGTGACACCTTGGTGGCCACTGGTTCTGCTCCTCCCCTCTGGCTTCCTGGGTGCTGTGTACAGATGTCTCCCTGATCCTGACCCAGGAAGTCTTCATGGTGCTGTCCTAGGTGCTGTCCCTTTTGCCCCTGACAAATCCTCTGGGGAAGATATGATTCACATCCACAGTTTCAGCTGCAACTTACATGCTGGTAAGTCACAAATCTCAGGGCTTTCTCAGGAGAACTAGAAAGAGACTCACTGTATGTGTGTGTATGGGAGGGGCATGGAGAGGCAGAGACAGTGAGATAGCCTGACTTATCAGGCTTGGCTAATGTGGTTATGGAGGTTGAGAAGACCCAGATCTGCTCTCTGCCAGTTGGAGGGCTGGGAAAGCTGTTGGTACAAAGTCTAGTCTGAGTCTAAAGACTGGACAATCAAGGCAGCTGATGGTGCAGGTTCAATCTGAGGACAGAATAGCAGTGACCTCTGTGCACTTGATATGCCAGCCAGCTGGCCAACTGTTCATCACATCTCTGAATATTTGTACTTTAATTCCAATTTTTGATAAAGAAATGGTAACTAGCTAGTTAAAAGAAAAAACACCTACGCACAGTTTTATAGTTATTGAGGGTCAGAGATGGTATTTGATCCCTTGACCAATTCTGCTTGTGATTATTAAACAACTTTAGAGACAATTTTTTGAGGGATTGATACTATGCTTGGAAGTAGTTTTTTGTTGGTTTGGCGTGTTTAGGTAGGAAGACTGCAGGTGCTGTCATCTGGGTGTTGCTTTCCTTCCTAGAGGGAGGAAACTTGACATTAGTCTGCCCCACTGTGGGTGCTACTGTTTGATCAGTTGATGATGGGAGTTTTATATTTACTTTTTCACAATTTGCTTGCTTTGTTATTATTTGATCGAAATACAAACACTTCTGATCATTAAAAAGATTGGGCTGTAGAGAAATGAGTGCATGGTGCATCTCATATTTTAATTTGCATTTCTGTGATAAATAAATGCTGGACAATTTTTTTCGTATGTTCAGTAGCCAATTGGATATCCTCTATGGTGAATTTTGCCCGACAGTAACTCTCTTATCAGTTGTATGTGCTTATAGAGATCTTCTCCCTGTCTATGGACGGACAATTCACACACCTAATGGTGCATAATGTTATAAGAACATTTATTTATATGGTGCATTTTGATGAACAGAAGTTACCAGTTTCAACACAGTTCAATTCCTGGGGAACTGTTCTTCTTTTGGATGTCACAGCAGTAATCCTGCAGCTTTCTGGGCCCTTCCCTCTGGGCCTGGAAGCCTCGTGTGACCTTATATAATGCCAGAAAAGAGCATTTGAAGGTATTTTTTTCCTTTTGTTAGGCACGAAACTGACCTTTGTCAGAAGTCATAGCCAATTTTCCTTTCACTTCACTGGCAATTCAGTTCACTTCTCTACCCTCTAGCTGCAAGAGTGTCTAGCAAAGTTGGCATCTCTTGATCCTGTCTGATGCATTTGTACGTTATTTGCATTATATACTGTATTCTTACAGTAAAATCAGCTAGAGAAAGGAAAGTGTTATTAAGAAAGTCCTAAGGAAGAAAATATGCATTTATAGTACAGTTGTGTTTATCAATACCATTAGTTTATGTTGCCTTTATGAAAATTTGCATGTAAGTGGACCTGTGAAGTTCAAGCCCACAGTCTTCAAGATCAACTGCATACCCCATTCTTCTCTTTTGAGAAGGAAGGGTACTAGAAATAATGGTCAGGTAACCAACCAATAAAGTCTGTGCAAGAAAGGAATTGAGCACCAAGGCTTCCTGCTATTACCAGCCAGTAAGTGGAAGGCATATGATCAACATTCCCTCCCCATTGAAATGCACTGATTATATGTAATGTTGAGCTGTTAAATATAATGCCATTGAAATTGCATCATGAAACTGACATATGATGATGGGTTACTTGATAAGTGAAATGGGTGTGACAAGACCTCCATATGGAATCTCCATATGTGCATACGTTTTCTCATAAATTTTCATATAGGAAGCATTTTTTAATGTGAAAAAAGAGAGTCTCTTAACATTGGTCATCTTACCAGGATCCAATGAGAGGAAGGGAAACCTTAGAATTCTCTTTCTGTATTTCGACACTGTATTTATTTTTTTCTAACTTTAAAACTATTTTAAGAACATTTATTTACATGAATCACATAGGAGTCAATTCTCTGACCCAGGATGAAATGCCTTGATTCATCATTGTTATTTAATATTTAATAATGTCTGCATTTCTGAAATGACCTGTTTAAAAAAACTAGAAATTCCAACAGTTGGTTGGATTTGTGGTGTGGATGTCTTGTAGGAGGTACCTTACCATTATTAAAACTCCCCCAAATACTAACTGTGCAAAGTTAAACAAGTCACTTATGGGCTCAGTTATGTCTCTTTAAAATGCATATGTTGTGGCCCTAACCCCCAGTACCTCAGAATGTGACTATAGTATTTGGAGATAGGGCCTTGCAGGGGCCAGAAAGTTAAGAGTGAGCCCTAATCCTACATGACTGGTGTCCCTCTATGAAAAGGAAATGAGGACACAGCTACCTATGGGGAGACAACCACGTGAGGAGGACGCGGGGAGAGGACAGCTTGCTAGCGGCAAAGGAGAGAGCCCTTAGGGGAAGCCAAACCAGTCCCATCTTGATCTCAGACTCCCAGCCTCCAGAGCTGTAAAATACATTTTTATGAAGCCACTCGTTGTGTGGTGCTTTGCGATGGCAACCCCGACAGTCACTTGTGCAACATTTACTCTGCCTCCTGTGAGCCTGGCCTGCTCATTTCATTAACCTCACGATAACCATTTTCAAAAAGTTAAGGCTCAAAGAAATTAAGTTCTACTCTCAGCAAATTCCAATTATATAGTCTAGTGTCATCATCTCCAATCACTTTGTTTTGTATCAGATCCTCAGAGTTTATTCATTTTACAACTGAAAGTTTGTACCTTTTTACCATTTTCTCCTTATTACTCCCAATTTTAGCTGCTGGCAACCACCATTCTACTCTCTGTTTCTATGAGCTCAGCTTTGGTATGTCACTGCTCTAATGGGATGCTAAAAAAAAAAAAAAAAAAAAAAAAAGATCACTGCCTTTTATTTACACTGAGCTATTTTTGATGTTTACTGTTTCAGCTTTTTAAAGTTAGACATTTATTTCATAATTCTTTGGTTTTTATCAGCAGAGTAATTCAGTAAAGTGAGGTGAGTCAGTAAATTCTTGCCTTCCAAATAAGGAAACTTAGGCAAAGGGGTACAGTGACCTAAGTCCCATAACAGGTGAGGGATGTGCTAAGACCAGGTTTGGAGACTTGGTCTGCTGCACCTTTTCCATCCACCACTTTGAACTTGTCAAGTGAGTACAAGATGATTGTCTTGGAGGCTGTTTATTTCCAAGTATGTCCAATTGGTTCACAAATACATACTGAGCATGTATGTGTGTGTGTCAGGGTCTTAGAAGTTGAGGAGACAGTGATGGGGAGAACACAGCTTTTGAAGAGCAGGCAGTTCAGACCTGCTGATGGACACCTAAACATAACCTCTACACAATGAGGAAAGCACTCCAACAGCAGCGTGAACAAAGCATTACAGAAATACCACTGACAGACACTTATTGCAATGCAGGTATGAGATACTTAGAGTCTACAGTGTGTACAGTATTAGAATGTAGTGTGCAGTGTTAGAATGCTGATTCTAATTCTGGGTGGGGCCTGAGATTCTATGGTACTAGAAGCTTCCACGTCAGTTCCTAGCTGCTAGAGCCCAGACCACATTTTGAGTAATAAAACTTAGTTTACCTAGTGAGAAGCCAGATGATTGCCTTGATCAGAGTGTTTCAATAAGTCAAAGCGGACAACAGTGTAAAATTAGTTGTAAATGAAGTGCTACTGCAGCTAATCACACAGGAAAAGTTCGGTCAATAGAGATCCTGAGAGATTAACTTAGCTTTCTGTTCCTCTGACTCATTGCAAGAATTCCTCAAATGACAAGAACACCTCAAAAGTTCACAATAAATGCATTCTTTGACTTGATTCTGTGTCTCTTCCTGACTTAATACTTCAGTCTATACTTAAAGGAATTCTATATTAAACAATGGATTTTTTTGTGGAACTCTTGTAAATGGAGTATGTTTTTAAGAACAGAATATTACAGCCAAAAAGAAAAGCACTTAAAAAATAATGTGAGTCAAATCGGCAAGAATTGATTTGGTATGATCTTTTCTCAGGGGCTCAGGCAACAATTGAAGCCCTTTTATGGAGAGCAGATTGTTTCAGACAAGGCCTGTTAGAAGTTAACTCCAAAGCAGATGTTATCGAAGCTTCTGTTACCATTATAGACAAGCTGTTCTCATTTTCTAGAAAAGCAAATATGTAATAATAAATTATCATACTTACTTTAATGGCTTAATAAGGATTCATTAGGGGACATGTGTGAAAAAGAGTAAGAAGTTAAAAATAAACCATTTAAAATAATTTATATTTTTATTACATCAGAGTCTAAGACATAGTGAGCAATAGCAGATGGTCAATCTTACAAATATCTTACAAATATTCAGAAGGCTGATGGCACTCAAGGCAGAAAATAGCAAAACAGATTGATCTGGGGGTCAGTTGTAAATTTAAAGAAACTCTTTAAGTTCAAAGAACAAATGGCATTCTGGAAAAGATTAATCAAGAGATGTTCCCCACAAAAACTTTGATAGGTGATTGCTGTCTCCCAAAGCCTATCTGAACATCAGCCCTCAATGGGGCCTCACATTCTTCAGCCTTCAGATACCCCCCATAAAGGGGTGACCAGCCCCTTGAATAAGCACAACCCCTGTTGTACTCAAAACCCTGCTTTATGGAGCTCTCCACTACTTCATTACACTCCACTTGGTCTCTGAGGCCCAGAAGAAACTCAAGTAGGCCGATGATTTCCTGCTTACCACTCTTTTCTCCTTATCCCCTTCCCATCAAGTCACCCAAGCTCCCATCCCTTAAGAAGCACAACTCCCCTCTGAGACCCTCCCACTTTCTCTGCAAAGCAACCTACTCATGTCTCTTGGTGTCAGTACTTACTGACATCACTGCTGCTAGGGTTTTCCCTGTGATCCCAACGGTGTGCTAATTTCTTCAAAAATGAAGTCCCCTCTCTCCCTGGAAGTCTTCCCACCTGCTAAACTGCTGGAATGCCACTCCCCCCCCCACCCCTTTACAAGCCTTGCTCCAATGAGCATCTGTTTACCTCTGGGTGGTTCACTGAGAGGTTTCACCCATTCCCTCTGCCCCATCCCTCTTAAATGGCTATGTTGGGGCCTCCCTGGTGGCGCAGCAGTTATGGAGTCTCGGCAGCAGGGACAGTTGGACACCCGGCGGGGGAGATTCCCACATAGTACGGCAGACCTCTTCTGCCTTGCCCACTACTCCCCTCAGCAGTGTATTTCCATTGATCTGCCTGTTCTGCTCCCCACTCTGTCTCTGGTGAACCCTCTCACCGCCCCACACCTCTGGCCTGTACCCCAGCTTGTATGCATAAATAAGTAAATCTTTAAAAAAAAATCACTATGTTGGCACCAAACAACTTCCTTTCCTCTTTTTTCCTATCTTTATGATTTGGTCCCTGTACATTTTCAAAAGGACGGTATTCTTGAACGTATTTGTGCCCAGAATTCTGACTTCATTCAAGCACTTTCCCCAGTTAACCTTTTCCCTCTTGAGTAGCAAACCTGACCAAAGGAGTTAACAAACATGCTACCGGGTAGCTGGGTTGATGGGAGTGTCCTTTACCCAGTACTGCTCCCTGGTTTGCCAGTCACATCATCCATTCTCGACCATAGCATCCCTGGGGCACCCCTGGCACCGTTACTCAGCACCACAGCTGCGAACTCTCTGGATCTTGTAAGTGGTGTCTGTCACCTTCTAATGTCACCTCTTTGCCTCTGCCCAGTTGGTTACCACTTATTTCCACTCCTTTTAGAATTACTTTTCCCTTCGGTCCATTAGAATCAAGGTAAGCTACCTTCATGGGAAATAATGCCCAAGTTTTAAACCAGTTATCTATTATGTTACCTTTCCATAAAACATCCAGTCCACATTTTTCCAGCACACTATAGTTCATAAATTCTGTGAGTAGCCCACAATTTCACATCCTTGCTGAGTTTTTCTTACCGAAAATTTTCTGGTGCAGCTTTGGGGCACTGTACAAATCATCCTAATGGTTACATTTCCTAAACAATTTCCAACCCTGCCATGCAAAACACGCCGAGAACCCAAGCCAAATGAGTGCAGTCAGTGACACTCACTTTTCAGGGTTAATTTCTAGTTTTTAAAAATGAGGTTGATAGTAACCAATTTTTTAAAAACTAGCAACTTTAATGTTTTAAATTAACACTGGCTATGTGACAAAAGATGCCCATTTACAAGGGTCTGGACTCCAGAAGAGGTGAGCAGCCACGTGGAGTGGCAGACTTACTCAAATGTTAACTGTTAACTGTTAAATGCTAACTGTTATTATTGGCTCCTTAAGGGCCATCACACACTGCCATGCAGTAATAGGAAGGTGGGTGCTTAAATAGCAGATTTACTAATTTACAGAGGAAAAAGTACAACTGGGACACTTTAATCTCTCTCCTACCACCTGCAGACAAGATACCCTCTAGTCCTGTGGCCGTGGGCTCTCCGGGGAGGGCGAAACGTGCCAGAGGACACTTTGCTGGCCTGCATTTTCTTGGTCCCAGGGGCCTGGGTTCTGACCTCTATGAGAGCTTTGGCAAGTTAACCTCAGAATCTTAGTATTTCCCCCTTTATAAAATGTGCATAGCAATAAAATTATAGCAACAAAAAGATACTGTTGGACACAAGAGGGATGTGCCCATAGTTGGGGACACATACATCTGTGTTCTACAGTGGAACAGCGGGTAGGGCCATACCTTGCTTCTTGGGGTCCCACAACCTCTTGTGTCCCGGGTCAGCGCAGGGGAAATTTACTGTTTCTATTGCAGTGTCCCCATCAACCCCACTGCTGGAACTGAGGACTCCCCTCCCCGCTCAGGTCCTGGCCTGGGAGAGGCCTGTTTTGCCAGCTGCAGCGTCTTCCTACTGAGCCTACCTGATAACCACCTCTCTGGGAATTCTTAAAACGTTGGCTCTGAGTCTTCCCTTTCTTGGTTTTCAGTATAATTATAGATTTATTTGGCTTTAAGCACATTTCCTTATCACTTCTTTTGAGCTTTATGAGGAGGGAATGACGCTATCATTTCCTCAGTCTGACACCATGAAATAGAAGTATCACAGCCACATATGACTTTATCTTCCCTTGATTCCTAGTGAGTTCTGAAGTTTATTCTTTTTATTTTTAAGGAGGATCATTTGAAGTAACATCTGACTACAACTTAGTTCCTTGCAATTATAAGACAAAATGACTAAGGAACCCGGCAACCTAGCGTGGTCTATTTGCCAGGATCAATCACTGTGAAAGGTTCAGGGTCTCAGGTGGGCCAGGGCTTTGGCACAGTCAAAACAACAAAGATCCACCTTTCTTGCGACTGTCCACTTGCTCTTGCTGTACCACACAGTGTAAGATTTGTCCCTCTTGGGGGCAATTTATCAAGTTTTCTTTACACTTCTGATGCCTGTGAACACTCCCATCTCTGCCGGGCTCCTGTGGAATGGCTACACTGCACCTCTGAGGCCCATACGCACAGGGACAGCAGGACAGTGTCTCTGTGTTTGGACACTATGACAAGACCAAAAATTCTACTGGGAACTGACTCAAAGCAAACTGGAGGGAACTAAAGCTATTTCCTCCCCATATGTACTTATGTTATTGTTTTTCTCCCCATTGTGAACTTGGGCAGCTTTTATTTTTTAACACAGGAACACGGTATTGCATTGTATCCCTATTATAATGCACACTGTTAGATCCTTCCCATCCATTCAAAAACTGTCAGAAGCTTTAGCGTCCTGACTACCATCCGGTATTTTAGATTGCTCTGCTTTGTGACATTCTTTGAGGCTTCACCTAGTACTAAAATACTAACAGAGAAGGTCATGGGTGAGACTGGCAACACATTTCTTTAAAAGCCAGGAGACTGAGAGAGAAAACTGGCACCTGTGGCCAGAGGACAAAGTGGATGTCATGTCTGTGTTTCTTGCTGGCATTGCTTTTAATTCAAAGGCCCACACTTATTAAAACATAAAAACACAGGAAATTTAACATATGAAAAATTAGGCCTTTACCAAACTGATCAGTCAAAAGACAGCAGACCCCTCAATGGGGTGTCATGGCGGACTTTTTCCAGGCCACAAGGAGATACAGGAACAAAGAGGGTTAAGTAACACTGCACATGTTCTAAGAAGCCTCAAGTTGCTCCACCCACTTCCAGAACAGAAAAAGGTGTGGAAAGAGAAGGTTCTGGAGAGGGTGTTGGTGAGCATGCCTGTGGAGAAATTGCTCTTGGCCGTCATCCACCCACCTCCTCCCACCCCACCCAATGCCTGTGGCACCCACCACGAAACAGTAGTATCCTTGACCCACATGTGATGGCACTTACTCCTCTTGGCCAATGGAGGGTATCAGACAAATCATCAGGAATGGGCTTATCACCCACCAATTTACTCAGAATGATGCTTTTTTAAAGACTTTTCTGTTATAAGTAGTTCCCAAACAAGTCCTTAAAGATAGCTATTAGTTATATTCATCATTAACAATTCTTTAAAAAATGAGTCATTCCATATACTCAGAATATATATGTTGGCTGGTATGTGATAATTGATGTGTTCTTTGAAGTTTCTGAAACCAAATAAAACCAGTATTTCACTAGCTTAATTCCCGAGACTGTTATATCCAGGACTGTTAAGGTTTACAATAACATAAAAATGACTTCATCCTCAGTCTTTATCCACTCTTTTAAAAGAACCTCTAATTAATAAGTGGGTCAGTGATTCAACTATCCACATCCATGTGTCACACTTAAAAGACCGATGACTAAAAAGTGCTGATGGCAAACACTACTTTAAAAAATTACAGCAAAAACTTAACCTTTAATATAAATAAATAATGGGGAGTGATTTAGTGAATTAGCCTCAAATGCAAGGAAATTCATTATTTCTTCTCTCACACTTTGAAATGTCTTAAAACTTATTACTGCCTGGGTCAAATGAGAGGAAAAGCAAATTATCTACTGAAGTTACACTTCAGCTTTCTCTTATTCAGGAGGCAAAAACTCCCCCAAGCAAATATAGAATAACATAAAATCTACTTTTGGAATTTAAATTGCCTTTTCTTTTTCTTAAAATCAATTGCAACGGAGCAGAAGTTCTGTGTTTGTCACCAATCCTTTATTGAAACTGGTAACGTACACACTTTATAATAGAACAACAAAAATAATGTTCAGTATATACAGCCTTTGCATGGACGATCTGACTATATACACAAGGCAGAGTGATAACACAATCTAATCCTCGGAATAATCTGTGCACAAAAAGACACCCAATAGACAACATGTGAACATTACAGTGAAATGACATCACAGGTCCAGTGAAAATTCAGCCTAATACAAATGTACTCATCTATTGCAAATGACATCTTTCTAACCGCCCGGAGCTCATTCAGTAGTAATCACCCAGAGTCTGAAGCAGAGATTTGGTGTGTGGCTATAAGTCTCTTAAGTGAGACCACCTCTGCAGATAAGTTTGCTATCCCCTGCTTCAAAAACAAATTCTCTGGGTCAGAAACTTTGTAGCCACTGTCTTTCATTTCAACAACTCCAGTTTTAAAACCATTTTGAGTTTTGCCACTAAGTTCTTTTTGATGCCAGTGTTCCGATTTGAGGGACCAATCTTGAATGTTCGTCACCTGCACAGAAAAGGGAGTGAGAGAAGAATGAACCATGTTCGGGGCACTATGTTTCTCCAGCTCGAAATGTCTCTTCGATGTCATGTCAATAGGTGAAGAAAGTTTTTGGGTGGCATCGAATTCATTATCGAAGGCTTCTACTTTTATCTGCATGGCTTTGGCTTTAATCCGAAGCTTGTGTGGCAAGGCAGAGGAATTCACTTCTGGAACTTTAACCACCGTGGCAAGTCCACGCTGAAGTTCGACAGGAGAGTGGATCGGGCCCTTGGGAACCTGCTGCTCATCTTCTCCATCGGATGACTTGCCGACCACAGCATCATCAGTTTCTGAGGTTCTGGGGGAGTTACTGGAGGATCGGTTCACTTGCAGCAGCGGGGGCGAGTGTGAGTAACTAGGGAAAGAACTCCCCATGTAGGTCTGGTACACGGATGTTCGGAAGGCACCCCGGTCATCTCGGGGCTCCCTCGCATAGCTCTCTAGTTCTATTGGCTCTTGCTTGATGACCTGGAACTTGCTCTCAGGACTTCTGCAGCCACCCTGTCCCGGGCCCTCCTGTGAATGCTCCAGCGAGGACACTTCTGACACATCAGACAGAGAGCTCTGTGGAGAGTGCTTAATGACAGAGATGCAGCTACTCGCCACCACCGAGGGCTCGTGCTCATCCACAAAGGCGCTCACGTTGGCCTTGGCGGTCTGGTAATCTTGGAAGTACACAGCTGTGGAATTACTGAGCTTCTGAATCTCTTGAGCATATGCTGTAGAGCTAATTAAGCCAAACTTTAATTTTAGCGAAAGCAGCTCAGCTTTTAAAGTGGCGTTTTCTTCTCCCAGTGCAATTAGTTTGTTTTCTAAAACCAGGTCATTCAGCCGGCGTTTCTCACGAGATCGCTTGGCAGCCTCATTGTTTTTCCGCCTCTTTTCCCAATACATGGCATCTTTCTTTTCATCAGGAATGAACTCCCGTTTCCTCCTGCATGCTGAGGATTTGTTCTTCCCCATACTTCCTTCGTTTAGAAGTAGCTCTTCACCTCCTGTCAGGTCCTCAGAGACTTCAGTTAGAGCAGAATTCAGCACCATCATCTTGTCCACGCTGCTGGTATCCAGAGATGTCTGCTCCTTCTTGATAGCCTGCATTTTCCTCAGCTGCATCAGAAGCAATGAACCTATATAGGAGGCGGAGGAGGACCAATTATTTTCCTAGTAATCTCGGGTGCTTTAACAACCGTGGTTTAAAATCCATCAATGGTCTTTCTTCTGGTTGACTGTCCAGGTTCAATCTCACGGGCTCTTACTGGATAGAGAAGAGGTCTTCTAGGCTGCCTGAAATACATGCAAACAAAGAGTTATCCATGGGCCAGTCTTTATTACCAGTCCTGTACAGCAACTATGCTAAGTGATTAGGGGGTATAGGTGTGAGTAAGACACAGTTGTTTCCTTCAAAGAGCTTGCAATCTTAAAAAGGAAGTAAGTACCAAATGCCCATATTGTGAAGTTGTATAGGACGTATTCCTATGAGAACTACCAGCAGCGTAAGATACAGTCCGACAGAGAATACAGCCCAGGGGAATCAGAGGCTGGCTATACTTCAGGAAAAATGGCAGTGGGAAGGGGGCCTGCTGGGAGGGAACTTTACAGGAAGGAAATGACTGATCGCCAGGTTGGCAAGTATTTAAATAGTACTTGCATAGTGTAGTGCTTCTGAAAAATTTTAGGTAACATTTATACAACTGCAAAACAAACAAGATCACCTCTTAAAAGGAACGTTGCCAAGTACACTCTTTAATAATCAGTAAACAAATTCTGCAACCATATAACAAGTAAACCATAAAATGGAGCTCAATGTTTATTTCCATAGAAACTACAATAAAAGCCCCACAGGGGCCTCCCTGGTGGCACAGTGGTTGAGCGCCGAGCTGTGGAGCTGTCGGCAGCGAGCACGCAATGCGAGTTTGACGCCCAGCCGGGGAGAATCCCACATGGTGCGGCAGACCTCTCCTGCCTCGCCCGCTGCTCCCCTCAGCAGTGTATTTCTGATCTGCCTGTTCTGCTCCCTACTCTGTCTCTGGTGAACCCTCTTGCCGCCCCATGCTTCTGGCCTGTACCCCAGTTGTATGTATAAATAAATAAATCTAAAAAAAATAAAAATAAAAAAATAAAAGCCCCACAAACTGTTTTTTAATCTGGACACAAACCTGGCTAATACACCCCTGCCTGCCTGTGGTCTCCTTTCTAGCTCATTCTACCAGGTGATTTAGCACACCTGACAAAAAGAAAACCATCTCTTCTGACGCATCTGTGCTGAGATTAGAAATGGTCTTTTTTGTGGTTCCTTCAAACTGAGTTAGCAAACATTCACTTAAAATTGAAGCATCCAAAGTGCTTTTATTGGTTCCGAAAATTCTATCATTTCATTTATGTTGCACTTTGGAACTAAAATAGACAGTTACTATTAAAATAGATTTTTTTAAGTACAGTATATTCTTGAAACTTAAAATATTTTAAAAGTGAGAGAATATAATTATAGAAAGGGTTTCTTTCCATTTTACCAATTAGTTTCAAAGAACATGTAAGAAGTTAAAAATAGAATCATCAAATAGCTTCGTCTTCGACTGATGAAATATTTATAATCTGAATTTGACTTGACCTGAGATCTTAAATCTTTACTAGGTTCTAAGAGCAATAATCTCTTTGTGGTGGTTTAGATCTGTATTATAGAAGTGCTTCTCCACCTTATTTTCCAGCACGCAATATTTTCATAAACAAGACACAGTCAGACAACCATTCATTCAGAACTATCTGCATATGGCATTCTATCCTGCCACATTAAAAAGATTTAGTGTTTTTGTTTTACGTCACTCTCATGCATAATTTTATAATGCCTAATAAAATGAAGTTTAATTTTATCAGCTGGAAAAGCCTGCCAGTTCCTTTCCAAAAGGAACAGAAGGAATGATGTAATAATTCCAAGATCATAAAGAATAAGGTTTAATGTCATGTTTTTATCCATCAGTCTAAGCCAAGCTGTTCCCGTAGTAACTTAGTGAAACTGTGCTTATTAATACCAATTTCTCTTTGTTTTTTTTGTAATAAAACATTAGTGGGAGATGAAGTGAAGGAGCCTGCCATAGCTAGCAATGATAGGGTAGAAAGGAAAATTTTCTAATTACAACCTAGTAAAACAGTCCTACCTCCTAGATTCTCATTTAGTTTTCTGATATGAAAACCTATCTTTCCTCTATACATTGAATAGATTCTTCCTATAAAGGGTTTCTATTTCCTACATTATATTCCCTCACTCCTAAAGTCAAATAAATATTGAAGAGTAAAAATTCCAGTCAAAGGGGAAAATTACTCTTTTTTCCAATGAGCCTTTCAAATCTCCACTATCTCCTCAGATACTCCTTTAAAAAAAATCTTATGGTTCCATGCACACCATTATTCTGGGAATTTTCTCAACTCTGAAGTCTTCCTCATTCATACATGCTTTAATCTAGCCCTTTTTTTTTTTTTAAATGACATTCCTTTTTTACCTTTCACTTTTACCTAAAATTTTTTATAGTTATGCTTTTGAGATGCCCTACCATTCTATCTGGGTTAGTTGCTTTTCCTAAATTTTTCACTATTTCACTATCTTATCTCCATTTTTATCATCTCAGTTGCACATCAAGTGAGTTGGGACTTTTCTCAACCTCCTGGTCCAAAGGGATGTGCTAAGAATATGGTGTAAGTAGGGACAGGTAATCCTCACTGCACTGAATAGAAGAATAGTCATATTTCCATGTAATGAAGACACCCCACTTGTCTGAAAATCTCTTTGACCCTTTTCTTTTGGCTCCTACGCACTGTATGTCCACTTCATCACCTCTAAAACTTTGTTGGTGCATTCAAAACCTGCAGACTATCTTCTTTCTTTTGAGTTACACTTTTCCTGTGTCACTTTTACTATATGCACTAGAATCCGGGATCCTTTCCTCATTAGCATGTATTAACTGTCTCTATGACTCCACTGGCAAATCACTACAAACTATTTTAGGATATTTTCTAGAACATTATTACATAACACTGGACAACAAATTTTTACTAAAGTCATGTTACTGAAATAAAATTAGTCATTTCCTATCAATTTGTATGTGTTCAACATGAATATGGCAGTCAAATTCTAATTTTGGCTCTAGTTTTTTTTGTGATCTGCAATAAACTGATGTTTACATCATGAAATGCACGCCAATAGTAATAGGCCTAGGGTTAATACCAGTGAAAAATCAAGTCATAGACTACTTCTTAGATTTCTTTGCTTGTCTCTTATACAGCTGTTCAGGAAGAGAATAGATGGAAGATGGTTTCCATTGTGCAAAAGCATAGCCTTAAGACTCAGTTTCAAAGAGTCTAGAAATAGTCTCCACTCTTGCGTGTCATGAGTGATTTCTCAGGCATTCATGAGGTCCTCAATATCGGAACAGAATACCAGAGTACTTTCCTTTCTGAAGAAAGGCTCCAACTGCTGGTGGCACTTTTGATATCAAATAATTGTGACATCATCTAGAAGATTCCCTTGTTGGAGTCTTGATCCTAGCAATTCTGCCTTGTTCTTGGATAAGTCCAAATCACGAACCAGGTCATTTAGTTCTTCCTGTGTTAGTGGGAGTGGGGTTGATGATGCACCACAGTGAAAATCTGGATCACTGCATGCTGATGGAACAGGAGAACAGGTCAGCTCACCCTTGTCCTCATCAGATGAATCAAGAGAATAT
>PVIJ01017119.1:0-30501 GCA_004024925.1 Scalopus aquaticus
GGGGCGGTAGGTGCGCGGGCGGGCATCCCCCTCACGCCCTCACCGCCTCTCCACAGCAGAAACCCGTTTCCTCTTAATCACCTTGACCTAATTTTATCTTCCGCCTGGCAATAAGTGGATGGTTCCCAGAAATCTCATTTAACCCTGGGAGGGGATGCTTGAAAACACGATTACTGTGCATATCTGTGATGTTTTACAGCCGGAGAGCTCAGGCTGCCGACAGAGACTGTCGTAAGGAGACAAAGGGCCCGGGGCATTTCAAACATCAAAGCCAAGCAGAGAGAGATGGCAAGATATGGGATGGGGCTGGAGGCGGGCATGGAGGAGGGGGGTTGCGGGGGGGGGGGCATGGCCTATCCAGACCTTTCAAGCAGCAACTGAGCCCTCACACGGCCCCGGCTGAGTCCCCTGGGCCTGCGGAGACCACCCAGGCTGGGAAGACCGCAGCTGGGGGCCGCAGCGGCCTTCCCCAAATGGCTGGCCCTCCCCACCCCTTCCCGCTGTCAGAGGAGCTAAACATCAGATGCCTTTGCCCACTCGCGCCGGCCCAGCCAGTCCAGTCCTGTCCAGTCCTGAAGAATCGTCTTCGTCCTGGGGCAGGTCGGGGTCCAGCATGGGGCACCCCGAGGCTCGGCGAGTTATCAGGGCCTGCGTCCTCCCTTCTCTGCTCCCCACCGCCCTCCCCGCAGCTGTGTCCTTGGGGGGGGGGCACAAATGGCTGTGGATTCCAGGTGCCGACAAGGGGGACAGATGACCCCCGAGAAGGAGGAGGAACGACCGGGGCCATGTCCAGTCCTGAAGCAGTTAGTGGTGCAGGGTTTCCCTCCAGCAGCCCGAGAGGTCTAAGATTTGGCCCCCGATTTGGGGGAACCCCTTCATCAAGTGGGCGGGTTCGTGTGGTCTCCCCAACTACCGGGGCGGGCTACCGCAACAGCTCTGACCAGCAAGGAGCGGAAGGAGGCGTGGGGATTCCAAGGCGAGGTCCAAAAAGGACTTGGGGAGCCTGACCTGAGGGAAGTCGGCTGCCAGTGGGGACCACTGGAGACTCCCTGCCAGCTGAGCTTCCCCATCTGGGTGAACCCCTTGATGTCCAGCCTAATGGGGGGTCTCAGACAACTTCAGCCAACATCGCTACAAGCCACGGAAGGCCTGAGAGAGCTGGCCGGACCAGCCCGCCCCATCACCACTAGCAAAACAAACTGCCTGAGTTCTGGGCTATCTGAGCCACCTCAACTTCTGGAGCTGGGCGAGGTCCACTCCCTGGAGGCCTGTGGGCGCCCGAGGAACCAGGAGTCTGCGGGGGCTGGGCAGGCCCCCAGCGGCACCTTCTGCAGCGTCCAAGCGCCGGCGTGGAGCCCGGGCGTGGCCAACGACGTGCGTCCTGCCACGGTTCCGTGTGCACACGGGCCTTGGGCTTTCTCAGGTATGAGTAAAATCTGTTTTCTCTACTTACGTGTTGCTCAGGTTGAGAAAAAATATGCAAAGGCCAGGACGGATGAGCCCTTTGCACAGACGGAGCCGCACGGCTGTCCCTGCTGCCTCTGCCTCGCCCGCCCCGCCCCAGGCTGCCCCGCTCACAGCCGCCCCCACTCTCGGTTCTCACCGGGCTCGAGCGCTTGGTGTCGGGTCCTGAGGGCCAAGCTTCTCCCCGGCCTGCTTCCTGCAGAGACGGGGACCCTGCTCCCCCCGCCCTCCAGCTCCTCTTCTTGATTTGCATGTTCACCCACGCCCCCGTGTGTTTTGGGGGGCAGGTTCACGCCTCGGCAGGTGTGTGCCCATCACCAAGGCCCAGAGCCCCAGTAAAGCTGCTCCCCTTGATGGGAACAGTCCCAAGCCCCTCCTCCCCCAGCCCCCTTGGCGCCAGGCGCTGCTGGTCCAGATGGGGTCACCAGCGTAGTGCCCGCCTCTCTGCCAGCCATCTGGGTCAGATGTCCCCCCGCCCCGCCCCTCCCCTGGGCCTCCCGGCCGCCAGCTTTGAACCTGGCCACTGCCATGTCTGCTGCCACGGAGCCCTGTCCTGGGAAGAAGTCACTGCTGGAGACCCGCAAAGGGAGCGTCTCACGGGGGGCGCGGTCCCTGGGCCTGGACAGAGACCGGAGCCCGGCCAAGCTGGCCGGCCCACGCGGGGCCTCTGTGCTGCCCCCGTGTCCCCAGAGCTGCCCACGAAACGTCTGGAGCTTGGGCTTAAACGTCTCTAATACTCAGCTCCTGTAACTGACTAAAATGTTTACAGTTTACTGAATATTATTCTGTACAACAATTTGCTTTTTTTATCTTAAATTTGCATAAAATTTTCTGTTCCTTTATCACTCGATAAAAGCATTTTATCACTTGATAAAAATGGAAGTTTCCTAAGCGAAGCCCAGAATCTACTGCAGGACGGAGTTCCCCAGAGGGGGTGAGGGTGGGGGGCACAGGGAGGAGGCCCAGGGCCCGTGGGGGAGGAGTGAGGTGGGACCCTGTCCCCCTAAATCACACACAGTATTGGGCCCAATGTCCCCTGAACAAAATCTAGTGCAATCGAAACACAGTGGAAGGTTCTGTGGCGCTCATACCCCACAGGTCCCGTTTGACAAGGACCCCAGCTGCGGCTGTACGGTGGGGAGTCCCCTGTCCCCCCAGTTTGTCCGCTCTCTCTTTCTGATCATTTCTGCATATCGAGCACTTTTCCTCTTGCCCGCATTTTGCGTGTTGCCCTCACCCCGTACTGGCAGGCCCTCACGCCTTATGTTACTCGACAGCGGCCTGCCCATGAAACATCCGCGGCCTGTTTTGCTCACTTCTGCCTCACCCACATGCAGTCACACTTAGCAGGTGCTTCGTAACTATGAACTCAAGGAATGAATAAATGAATGATTTAGAACCTCCCCAGTGGCGCAGCGGTTGAGCACTGTGCTGTGGAGCTGTCAGAGGCTGTGGCGCGAGTTCGATGCCCGGCCGGGAGCTTCCCACAGGGCGCAGCAGACCCCTCCTGTCTCCCCGCTGCTCCCCTCAGCAGTGTACCTCAGTAGATCCATCTGTTCTGCTCCCCACTCTGTCTCTGGTGAACCCTCTCACTGCCTCACACCTCTGGCCTGCACCCCAGCTTGTATGCGAAAATAAATAAAACCTTTTTAACAAAAATTAATGATTTATCACTGGAAGCCTCTCACTCCACCAATCAAGTGTAAACTTGCTTGATGATAAAGATAGTCCAGGGAATCCTTTCTTCATAAATCAATGCTGTTTGCACAAGGCCAAAGTGAAATGCTCACTCCCCTTCACATTTTCGTCAGCGTTGCGATGCATTTTTATGGTAGATTTCTTTTCTGTCAAGTAACAGCAGGGCTGATGAAAAATGGGCAGACCTGAGCTGCCGGGCTGTGTGAGGGGGAACGATGCGTGGAAGAATCGACCTCACAAAACAGGCAGTGCTCGCCCCGCACAGGGCAGCCGCCAGGGACACCCACAAATTAAAAAGGATGAAGAAGATCAATTTTCTAGGAACCAGAAAGCCCAGAGAGTCTGGGAGGAATCAAAGGTGCGATTTTTGCCTTCCAAGTCTCTTTCTTTTCTTCTTCTTGCACTTAAGACAACCAGAAAAAATATTTTCCGTTTCCATTCCCCACTCTGGCCTGAGTTCCCCTGATGCAGGGATTGGAAGTATATAAATATCATGCTCTTTTTTGCATCTTATCCCCAAAGGGGATGGCAACTTAGTATCCAGAAATCTACATTCTTAGCAAAAGTAAATTGCAAATAACCCAAATCTCTGACACCGATCTTTCAAAGGGGCTTTCACTATCTGACTAGAAAGCCACAAATGAAAAACTTTGGATCCATTTTTGTTTTCAATAAAAATCTTGTTTAACAGCATCATGAATATTCATGCTTTCGGCTTACTTCCAAATAAAAACAAGAGAAGCCAAATGAAACAAGAAAAAAGAAAGTAGTTCACTCAGCTGCACAAAGGTTTGAAGGACACGATTTTACGTTTTAAGACATGTGCATCTGTTAAAAACAAAAACAAAAACTCACAATCCCCAGAGTACAAAAAGCACCAGCAACCCCATCAGCGCTTCTTAAACGTCAGCGTTTCCTGCCTGACTTGTGACTCTGGCGGATCTGAGGCCCATCGCGTTGTCAGTGTGATGTCCCTGCAGCCCTGACTTCCATATAACTGACATTTGAAGAAACGCGGCCTCAACTCTTACGATCAGCGTCGATAGTGTGGTAAGTTAATGATGCGTTTCTTATCCACATAAAAATAAATCATAATTAGCAAAACAGAAGCGTGTCCAAGTGGCAGCTAAGATTTGGTATGGCGCCAGTGGTGGGATCATCATACTTTGGGAAAAAATTATGTGCCTGAACAGAGACCATCCCACCAGCCTTTATTCTTCATGTCACCACCATCGGTGGTTGGCCCTCAGCTGCTGAAGGCAGGGTACGGAGCACCAAGAAGCTGCCTGATGTCAAACTCTGGTGAGACTCCCTGGTGAGACTCAACAGTACAAGCAGTGGGGGTCACTCTGCCGGTTATTCTGAAATTGGACACTCAGAACTAGGGCCTAAGGCCAGGCTTCTCCAACAGTTCTGTGCTTTCCAATATGGCGGCCGGCACGCCAATCACAGTGGGGTTGAAATGAAAATCTACTAAAGTGAAATAATCTTCACTCTTGAGTTCTGTCATCTCAATAGCCACCTTCCCAGTGCTCTCTACCGACTCGGGCAAGGATGCACGAGTCATCACGTCTGCACCAGTCTCGTCCCCACTGGGCCAACCCTCTTCCACGCCTGGAGCTGCTTTTAGTCATTTGCTTATGAAATGCAGGGTCCCACATTCTGTCCTAGCAGGCTGGGATCCCCCAACTCTTCATAGGCATCATGGCTTCTTCACTGGAAGTTTCTAGAGTCCACTGAGTATCAAACTCGACTCCATTTTCCAGGAATCACCTCCTTTCTGTTTGTGGATATGAACTGTGGCTTCTAGCAGAGAGTTTCTACATGGAAGCTTCTTGTCACTTCACCAGCAAGTGGCAGCTTGATGAACTTCACTAGCTGCAGTGCTCCGAAGTCGCCTGTCATAAAGTCACTGCTATTTTTGGGATACTGGGATTATTTACACATTATCATCTTGTCCGCTGGAATAAACACAACCGAGCCCAGATAAGACCTTGCACTTGCATATTATGTATTGGAAAATGATTATGACTTCACCCATAATGGAATAGAGATAACATCAAACAAGAATGAGGTTTCATCTTGGCTTCAGTCCAAATGGAGAAGTCATTCTAATAAACTGAGACAGACCCAGAGCACAGACTAATAAGCAGCTATCTGGTCGACTTGTTTCTTGCCTCAGAGTAGGTTAACCCAATTAACTTGATGAAGCCTACACAGCTCCTGAAATACTAAAGTAGATTTTGCAAACAAAATACCTCCAGGGGTCAAGAAAATCATTTAAGTATGTGAGGAAGGTTCCTGTGGGAGGTGCTACTGTAGAGAGTGGTGGGGACTATGGCAGAGTAGAGAAAAGAGGCCCCCAAAGTAGCTATAGGATGGAGTTAATTTCAGATCTTTTGACTTTTAAGAAACAGAAACCCAGATTCTAAAATTAAATTTATAATTGAAATAAAATATCTCAATTTTTAAATACTGTGCAGCACCCCTCCCAACACTTTTCAAGCCAGCAGACCCTAACCCATGTCCTAAGCTATGTTTTGAGGACTTGGTTAATAAAGAAGCCAGGAGTAACATTTCATGTTCAGATGATGCCTTGTGGTAGATTGCAAAAATGGCCTTGATTCTTCCCTTCTTTGTAACAAGCTCCTCCCATAAGGGCCAAAGCTCCTCCTATAAGAGCTGCCATCTATCTCTACCCTCCTGGGATTTGTGATGGTTTTGTGATTTGTGGTCTTGAGAGGGTAGAAAAAGCAATGCTGTATGAATCGCCAGCCCGGCCTCCCTTCTCTCTTTCTTGGAGCCCCAGGATGGCCATGAGAACAAGCTGAGGCTAGCCTGTCTAATGTGAGACACAAGACCCTTGCCCCCCTCATTCCAGGAACCCCTCTAGAAGCAGAGTAGCCTCATTGACTGGCAGTTGCTCTCAGACACGAGTGAGCCCAGTCAGAAGAACCAGACCAGAAGAACTGCCCAGCTGAGCACAGCACAGATGACAGAGCCAAAGACGGGCACACTAAAGACATACTGCGCCACACCCCTCATTTCCAGGGTGGTTTACTGGGGGGGGGGGAGAAGCTACTATTACACCTTAGTTGAGTGGCCATATCCCTGGGGTTCAAATGCCAGCTCCCTTAATGACTAGCAAATGACTTAAGAACAGTTACTGTGTTTTCAATGTGTTAGTTTCCTCCTCTGTAACTTAAGGACACTGTTGCTGCCATTTAAAGTTGTCATTATCATCAGCACCATCATGATCACTGCCACCATTACCACCATCATCACCACCACAATCCCCACGCCCACCACCATCTTCTTCACCATCATCATCATCACCATCCTCCCACTTCATAGGGTCTTTATGGGGACGGAGTGAGATAAGCACAATCCACAGGAAGCATTTAGAATCTAACACACAATAAATTCTTGATTAATCTAATCACCTAGCAATTATTTTGTCTTCAGTCCAGCCTTTTCAAAACAACTTGAGTTCATTTTTATAATAAGGACTAAAAAAAGAAGTCCTAATTTTACCAACTCTAATGCTCAGCAGTCTTTCAGAAATCGGACATACATGGTAATCTTATACATTAGTATGCTTTTAAATTATTTTTTATTGAAGAAATAGTGCCTTCTAGGTTTCAGGTGTACATCATCGAGAATCAACACGTGTCTACACTACATTAAGTTTAAAATCTATCCTTCACCACACTATTTTCCCTTTGTCCCCCAAACTTCCTCCTTCCCCCTCCCTTCTGGTAACTTCCCTTCTGGTCTTTCAGTGCAAAAGTCTATTTTTGTTTTATTTGGCAATCTATGTGTTCCACCTGCTGCAAGAGCCACGCATTCAATTTTCAAGAATTTTAAGAGTCAGGTGGTAACTTGTTTGGTGGGGGAATTTACACCACAGGAATTGGCCAGTGCCAGCAAGAAGGGAGGCCACCCCCTCCCGGGTGCCCAGCGCTCCTCTGTGGTTCCCACTCATCAGCCAGGCTTCCTCACATGCTTGTCCTTCTCCAGCGAGTGTTTGCTCTTCCTTCCCTAGCGGCTCCTCCCGGCGGGTTGCTCTGAGGGAAGAGTCACCCATCTGTTGTAGTGTGGAGTCCGAGGGGAATTTTAAGGGCCTGGGGGCGGAATGGGTGTGCACTCTCCTGGGTCCTGGAGGCTGACCTCACGCACACGTCATACACGCGGCCGAGGAGCCACATTTTAGAAAGCGGTGACACCACCCATGTGCAGAGTTAAGCTGTGTGGGTTCACCAGGCCCTGGCATCACGCAAGGACCGTCTCTGTCCGTCTCTGTCCATCCGTTCTGAGCAGGGCCGGATGCGGCTGGGAGGGCCTGACCCCCACTCCAGGCAGCACAGACTCGCCGAGTCTCCCCGAGGGCAGGACGCTGAGCCACCAGGACAAAGCCCAGGACCTGGACGTCCCCAGGCTCGCGAAGTGTCATCCTGCACAGTGGCAGGGCCCAGCTGTCGCTCTGCCACAGGACGGGTGACAGGGGCCAGGGAGGGACAGCAGGGCCTTTGCACCGACAGAGCCCGTGCTGCCCCCAGTTCTTTGTTCCTAAGTGGGGGGGCCCCGAGTCGGGGCTGGGCTTTCTCGCAAAGACGAGGGCTGGGCGACTGCCAGTGGGGTCCTGCAGCCCGCCGTGTGCCCGCTGGCTCTCCCCGAAGGCCGGCCATCCGCCTGCACCCTCCTGGCCAGGGGCCCAGAATGTCAGTGCCGAGGGGCCCCCGCGGGTCCGCTTTGCTTGGGTCTCTAGGACGGCGGCGCTTCCCTGGCTGGGGCAGAGCCTGCTTTGGCGTGCGGCAGGCGGAGACAGCCTGCAGGTCCCGCGGGTAAGTAATGGCCAAGGGCCACGGGCCGCTCCACACTCTGCTTTGTTTCCCGCTTTCGCAGCCTTTGGAGAGAAGACGCAGGGACGGGGGGGACAGCAGTGCTATAAAGCCGTCAGCAGCTTGAAGATGAAGAGATTAATCATCACACATTCATTATGACTCAATTACTGTGGCTCTTCAGTGTCCTGTGGTCTCTCCTTTCATGTTCTACAGACAGGGACTTGGCTGTGCTTGAAGACAGAACATTCTAGAAGCCAGTGTAAAGTCCCCGGGGGAGGGGGCTGCTTAATCACCATGGACTCCATTATGGAGGCTTCATTCTTATTCTGCTCAGATGTTTTGGCGAGTGCCAGGACAGGGAGCCACGGCTTCTCCTGCAGATCCGCGGGGGCTGTGCCCTCCGGCTGGGAGGTTCTCAGCGGTGGCTGCAGGGACATCCAGCTCCTGCTGGATGAGGTGCCCCAGCACCGAGACGGACCCCCGAAATCACATGACAACCACCCCCAACAGGTGGCTCTGCTGGGGCTCGGAAAGGCCCCAGTGAAAGGGAGCAGGGGCAGGGGGCGGCTTGGCGCCAAAGTCCACCCTCCAGATGCAACAGAACCAGGGGCGCTGGACCCAATAACCACAGGCTCCTCCTGTAGCCCCCTTCTTTGTTGGATCAGGTTTGGGGCTCACACCCCTGCATGTTTCAATGAGATGCCCCTAATCTGGAGACAAAGACAAAAGTTGCAGGGATGTTTTCAAGCCACATTTTCTTGAACTTGATGCAAGAAAAAAAGTCAGCGATCTCCATAGCAACAAGCCAGTTGCCTGCTTTGTTGTTGGCAACAGTTCAAAACTCGGGAGGAAGCTGCATGGACAGGTGACCGGGCTGCGGGCGGCCCCTGCAGACCCGGACGGCGCGGCTGCCTCGAGCCCTGCTCCCCGTGGCAGCAGCAAGGCCCCAGGCAGGGACAGGCCATGTTGTGGCCTCGAATCCTCCGTCCTCTGGAGCCCGTCTGGGACTCTGTAGCTGAGGGTCCCGATGCGTCCACCCCGGGCAGCGGCTGGGCCCTATCGCCTGCTCCGAAGCAGCTGCCACGGCGGGCGTGAGGGGGGCGCGCTGGGCCTGTGGCTGGACCCGATGTCCACTCCCGCCAGGACACGCTGACACTGACCTGCCCCTGAGCCTGTCACAGCGGCGAGCTGCTCCGGGAAGGCTCGTGAGCAGCCGACGCCTGGACGTGGCTGATGGCCTTCCCGTCCACGGGGGAGTCCGCCGCTCGACGTGCCCCCTGCGTCGGCCAGCCCCTCCCTTCTCACCGGGTTTTGGAGGAAGAGACACAACGCACAGCTCGTCTCAAAGTGCAGACTAGCCACATCGGCCCTGCCCTTGGCCAACAGGAAACGGACCTGGTTTCAGGCCTGCGGCCACGTTACCTGCCGCCCGCAGCGGGGAGTGTTTCAAGCCTGGAGCCCCGGCTCTGCCCGGAGGGCCCCCCAGGTCCTGCAGACGCGCCCCTCCTGCTGGCAGCATCTCAGCCGCTGGCAGACGGGGTCAGTGGCCGACGGCCCACCCCGCAGCCGGGCCTGTCTCTGCGGCCCCCTCGGCCTCTGCCGCTGACCGCGTTTGCGTCGGGAGCTCTCTGTGCGGAGGCCCAGCCTCGCCCCTGCACTCTGGCGGCCGCAGCACCCACCTCTCAGAGCATCACCGTGGGCGTGGCCGAGGGACGCCCCGCCTGCTGCTCTGGGGAGGCCGGACAAGCCCGAGAGCGGCGTCAGCCTGGGTGCAGGCAGAAGGGATCGAACTCCAGGCTCCCCACACCCCAAAGGCGACCTCTCGAGTCCTGGGATGCGAGGTCAGGTCCGGCTTCAGAGCCCGGCGGGAAAGGGCCGGCCAGATCCAAGCTGGACCGGCCTCTGAAGGGCCCATGGCTGGGAGCGGGGCCCTGGCACTGCTGGCCGTGCTGCTCCCAGCGCCTCTGGCCCTGGACGCCCAGGTAGCACCGGCCGTGGGCCACGGCCTCTGCGTGTGCTCTTGTGTTTGCAGCAGACTCGGCCGGGATCGGGGCCTCGAGGCCTCGGGTGCCTTTTTAAGCGGGTTAAAGAACGTGGACAGAGGTGGCGGGCCTGAGCCGGGGGGCCTGCTCCTTCCCGGCTGCGGCGCCGGAGCCTGTTTTATGTCTAAGTGCCGCCCGTAACCCCGAAATCGCTCTCAGATGTCTCCCGGCTGGGCTGCCCAGACATGCTGGGGGGGCCGGCAGGGACAGGCAGGGAGCATTATTTCTTCACTTCTTCCCAAGCAGAAAGAAAATTGTTCCTTTTCTCTGTTCCAGAAGAATACATTTAAAATGACAAGTTGAAGAAAATGAAAACAAACCTTTCCTTTGGAGACATTCAACAGGGAAAATGAATTTTAGGCAGAGTGTGGGAAAATGAGTTTCCAGAATTTTCTGAGTTAGCTCCAAATTTGCAGCCAATGCAAACTCGATTATGTTTGAGAGTCCCCTCTGGAGGAGCAGCCTGGGGAGCCCCGGGGCCCCCACTTGACCCTGCAGATGGATGCCAGGCTGGAAATGAGGAGCCGGCAATTATCCAGGGCAGGTCGGGTGTCTGGAAAATGCCTCGAAGGGTTTTCATATCCTTGGACATAAAAGGGATCAGAGAAAAAAAAGACTCCCTGGAATTAAATTACAAACACAGGCGCACAGGCTGGGGCAGCGATTAGAGGGACGGGACCCAGAGCGCGGGCTGGATGCCCCCAGAGGGCGCTGCACCCCGCAGCCCAGGCCCCGCGCACACACCCCCCCTCCCCGCAGACCCGTGAAGTCAGAGAACCCGGTCTGGCCTCTGCGGGGTGGGGGAGGAGTGCCCCGCCCCCATCTGTGTCCGAGAGTCATTGGGAAGCGGGCGCTCTGCAGACGAACTGGGAGGGGCCGCAGGTGAGATCGCTCTGGGTTCTGTGGGCTCAAGTCCGCCGCTGGCTTCCTCAGGGGCACGCGGAGCTGAGACGGCGGCACAGCTGGGGAGGACGCGGGTAGAGCGTGGAGAGGTGCCGCGGCGGCGGGACGGCCGGGCCTTCCTTCCGGAGCCTTCCGGCGCTCCGCCCTGCAGCTCCTCGCCGTCGGGCCTCCAGCTCCCAGAACTGCGGGTCCATTCCCGCTGCTTCCGGCCGCCACCTTCGTGGCCTGAGCCCCGGGGAGCTGAGTGCCTTCTGCTTGGGGCTACGACCTGCAGCCCCAGACACCTGGGCCGGCGGCTCCCGGCCATCCCGTCTCCTCTGTAATTGGGGAGATCCCGCCTGGGTGTGCCCGGCCTCCCTCCCAAACCGGCCGACCTGCAGCTGTGTGGGCGCCCGGAGCACAGCTGGTGGGGGCTGGCCAGGCTGCTCCGTGGACGCCCTGGCACCAGCCTGGCCGTGGCGTGGAGGCGGGCAGCTTCAGAAGCTGTGCCCAGGTGGCATGTTGAGGGGCCGGCTGGTTGAGATGGGGGCTCTCTAGGGGCTGCCCCTCCCCAGCCCCAGCTTTCTGCGCCCTCCACCTGCACCTGGGGTGGGGCCCAGCTCCCGGCGCTGACCACCCTCCCGAGTCTGAGATGCAGAAGGGGCTCCCCGGTGCGGTCAGTGCGGGCCGGGCACGGCGTGAAACGGGGAGGGCCTTCTGCAGGGTCCGAAGATGCGGCAAAGGCTGGGTGAAACCCTGATGACCCCCTTGAACAATTCCATTAAAAATTAAGATGAATTTGAACGACACTGAACGGAAGACGTTGTCCGGGAAGGACGCCTGCCCCCCACGCCCGTCCCAGCTCGCGCCTCCGCCCTTCAGCCGGGTCCTGGGGCCTCCGGCGGGTCGCCTCCTCTCCTCCCCCCAGAGACCTTGGGGAGCTACAGTACAGCTGCTGTACACCACAGCATTGAGCAACATACTTTATCTCTATGTGTGATTTTTTTAAAAAATAAAATTGCACTGATTTTCCTTTGGGGGGCTACTATAGAGCCCTCGAGAGAGCAGCATCCCCCCTTCATTTGGTCAAAGCCTTCCCACACCACCAGATCTAACTCCCACTATGAATTCACCCCTCTGCTCTCTCCTCTCACCCCTCCCCTGCCTCTCTGGCAACCAGTAGATTTTCCAGGGTCTGTGAGTTATTTGTGTTGTGCTTTGTCAGTGTGAATTATAGCTACACCTGAAACAGCCATCCAGCAATCATCTCTCACTCTCTCACTTTGCTTGACATAACCATCGCAAGCTTATCCATGCTGCAGCAGAGAACATCTTTGTCAGGGTTGAGTAGTATTCCTCCACACATCTTCTGCACCCACGCCCCTGCTGGGCATCGAGTCTGGCCCTTGGCCCTGGCTACTGCGACCACACGCTTGTCCATGAAGTGCAGCTGTCCTCTGAGTTAGTTTGCATGTCCCTCAGACAGAGTATTGCTGGGTGATACGTTGTTTCTATTTTTTGTTTTTAAAGGACTCGCCATACCACTTTGCACAGGGGCTGCCGGGTCTGCATTCCCACCACAGCTGGTGGCTGGCTCCTGTCCTCCTGCCCTCACCAGCACTGGGCACGGGCCTTTGAGACATGGGAGGAGGCCACAGATTTGATTTGCATCTCCCGATGATGAACATTTTTTCTGTGTGTATGGCTGCCTGGTTGTCTTCTTGAGAGACGTGTCTATTTGGGTCTTCTGCTCATTTTCTCATCAGTTGGCTATTTTCCATTGTTGCTGGAAGCAAGCAACACCCTTTCATCTGGGTGTCTTACAACCCAGAACATGCTGTTATTACCCTCTGTGTTCCAAAAGCTCTTGTTATAAAAAAAAAATTGCTCTTTAAACAAAATCACAGTGAAGCGAGAATCAATACTGCTTTGAGGATAAACCCGGTGGCTGTTGTTTTATACCAGGCACGACGCCTTTTACCGCCGAGCTAGAATCCAGCGCTTATTGAAGGTCTGATGGATGTTCAAGAACAACTCTCAGCAGCGCTCAGCATTCACGCAAGTTTTTTAGGGGCCCGGTGCGGGTACGAGCACCTTCCAAATCAGCCTCAGCCCAGGGGGTCCTCACAGCTGTGATGGGAGGTGTGGCCATCATCCTGGCATTACAGTGGGGAAACCGAGGCACCCGCGCCAGGGAACTTGCCTAAGTCGCACAACCAGAAGAGCCACTGGCCAGAACCAGGTGCAGTGGCTGCAGGATCGTGTTCCCCCCACCCTGCCTTTGGGGTGATGGAGGAGGCAGAAGCAGCTCCCCACCCCTGCGAGCCAGCGCTGAGGCCGCCTGCACGGCGCCTGGTCCTGGACAGCGGGGCTGGCACCTCAGTCAGGCACACCCAGGCCGAGCTCGGAGCCCGACCCCTGGACAGGAGAGTGGAGGCTGGACCCAGACGGGAGGCAGCTAGGGCTCTGGGACCGGCTGCCTGCGGCGCTCCAGCCCGTGCTGCTCCCACCTCACCGGCCACGGGCCGCGTCTCCTGCACGATGGACTGACGTGAGCCCGCTGAAACCAAACTGCAATGTCCCAGCCTCGGCAGTCCCCCCCGCCCCCAGAGGAGGCACCAGGGGGCCCCACTGCCCTCGCCGCGGGGGGATAAGGTCCTGGCTCGTGACAAGTGGCCGACGCCCTCGGGGAGGCTCTCTGGCCTCACCACGGCTCGGCCAGAGGTGGCCAGAGGTGGGCTCTGACCCGGCGCAGACTCTCCCAGAAGGCCCCCTTCAGACCTCGTGAGACGGGCAGGACCCCGTGAGCTCGCTGAAAATGACATCATAAAGCCCCCCGTCCGGCCCCAAAACCAGGGCAGAGGAAGAGGGTCTGGTAAAATGAGTCCACTCGGAAGGGAGAAACGAGGATGACGATGACACCAGACAGGCGGAGGGCCGCGAGGCCCGGGGCGGCGCTCAGAACACTCCCGTAGCTGCGACGCGTGACCCCGACCTCTCCAGGGACCGGCCGCAAGGCCTCGCTCCATGTTAAGCCAGAACAGACACGCCACAGCCGCTGAGGCTGCCCCTGGCGGGACTTCCCAAGCAGCTCGTCTAACATGCAGCTGCTACTTTTGTGTTCTTCAAGGAAAGCCACGGCCTCGCGGCCCTCGGAACCACGTCCTTCCCAGAGCACAGGCGACAGGCCGGCTTTCACCATTGCACCTGCTAAACACACCTCGGCCAGACACGTTTCCATCATTATGAAGCTCTGGCCCGGGTTTGGGGGGATCTGCCCCAGGTCCCCCCAGGCCTTGGCACCTCGGAGAGCCGACACCCCGGTACCCAACGCAGGAACCAGCATCGCCAGGAACGCGTGATCCCAAGCTGCGGCGACGGCGGCGGCTCCTTGGCCGCTTTGCTTTGGATTGTGAGTGACGTGGAAGACCCCGCCGGTACGTCCCTGCTGAAGCCCCCGTCCTCACGCTGACCCGCAGCGCGGGAGTCTGATGCACAGAGGGGACGGAGCAGCCGCCTCGGCGCCTTCACACACCCGCCGGGGAGACCCTAGCAGCCACATCCCGTTTCTGAGCAGCTGCGTCCGCTGAGCGCCTGGGGGTCCAGAGCCAGCCGAAGCCGGAGGACACCCCAAGGGCGCGTGGTCGGAGGAGACGCTCGCCTCGTCTTGTGTCTTTGGGCTCCGAGTCTGCTCCTCCTCCGCCCCGCGCAGAGAGCGAGGGCAGGTGCGCAACGTGGCTCCTCCTGCCCCCGTGGAGCCAGACGGCCCTGAGGATGGACACGCCCCCGCGCCAGTTCACTCCAGGCCAGCCGAGGCCACCGGCCGAGCACCTACCTCAAGATGAAGAGGTCCACGGTGGAGTTGCCGGCGATGGTGACATGGGCGGTGACCACGTCCCCTTGCTTGACGGGCTTGGACGGCAGCCGGACGGCCACGTTGCTGTCCAGGCGCAGCTCGCTCAGCAGGGCACTGTCCTGGCCCCGGAACAGGCCGACGGCGCCGATCCTCTGCAGCTGGCCCGTGGTGTCTTCCAGCCCGTCCCTGCCCGGGCGGATGGCGTTGCCCTTCCTGACGCCCCCCGCGGCGCAGTCCCCGCGCGCGCCCCCCGGCTGCAGGCTGTAGTAGAGCTCCACGGGGCTGCCCTCGGGCGGCGCCCCCACTCTCCGCCGGCCGGCCACCACCGTCGGGGGGCTGAACCAGGCGGCCAGCAGCTCCAGCTCTGCCACGCACAGCCCCAGGGCGCCCTGCAGCCGGCAGCCGGCCCGCACCTCTCTGGTCTCCCGGAAGGCGAAGAGCCGCAGGCAGGGCAGCGCCTCTCCGGGGCCGCGCTCGGCCCAGTCCCGGCCCGCCAGGTGGAACAGCACCTGCACGCGCGGCTGGCTCAGGTAGATCTTGTCCCGCAGGATGTGGGCCCGCAGCCGCCAGTTGAGCGGGAACGTGTCTGTCGGGCCCAGAAAGTCGGAAGTGGACATCAAGTCCAGCGGCACGGCCTTCTCCACAGAAAAGGGCCCATAGGTGGCGTTGAGGACTGGCGGCCGCTGGGCCCTGTAGGTGAAGAAGGACTCCACCCTGGTCTGCAGGCTGCAGTTGCGCTGGGTGTCTTGGCTGGTCTCCTTCAGGAAGAAGGAGGTCTCCGCTCTGAGGACGTGGTAGCTTACCGGCAGGTACGGGGGCAGCGAGGACGATCTCTGGACGCTGTCTGTGACCCCACGGCCCTCTATCACTGCAAGGAAGAAAAAGACAACAGTGGGATTATTCACTGGCGCCTTGGAAGACCAGGCCAGAGCGACTGGGAAACGGGGTGGTTGTGTTTGAGCCCATGTGCCTAGGAGGACCCGCTCCTGGCATCAGGCCACTTGTGACACGTGTTAGGGCTGGGACAGGTGAAATGGAGATTTTCGCAGGCTAAGAAGTGTTGAGAGACAGATTCACATAATTGAACATAACAGGATGCTGGCAAACAGGTCTATCAATTTACTCATTTGCATGGCACTGATACATGAACAGAAAAATCCAACAATGGAATAAGGTAGAATAAGTAAATAAATCCATGTCCAGATAGAAATTCAGGATGTGACAAAGTGGCACCCAAAATCCAGAGGCCAAGACAGACTGCAATTAATGGAGCTAGGAGAATCCTCTGATCTTTTGGGAAAAGGATAAAAATCTGATCCCTCCCTCACACCATCCACATGGTTGTGATCCAGATGTAGGGAAATGAGAATGTTTCAGTACCAAGAGGAAAAAAATGGATGAATTTCTCTAGTGTGGAGGTAGAGAATGTTTTCTAATTATGACTCAAAGTCAAATGTGATTTTTAAAAAAATGATGCATTTGCTTATGTAAACATATTTTTAAATCTTTCACATGGTGAAACATATCATAAATCAAACATATCATAAATCAATTCCAAAAAAGGAGGCATTGCCAATGGCTAACTCGCGCTGAAGTGGATTTTACTTTGCCCACAATATTTTAAAAGATCATTACGAACAAGAGGCATTTGTAACATCTAGGAGGAATCTATGTTTGCAGCATCTCTTTAAACTGGGGAGGAACTGGCCCAGAAGGCAGCATGGAAGATGCTCAGGAGTGTGGCCTTAAAGGCACCAGGGGCGGAGGACACTGGGTAGGAGTTGAGCCAGGTGAGGGAATGCATAGCAGGGCAGGAAAGAACATCACCCATCCCTGTCTTTCTCTGTCCATGTGGGGTCCCAGAAAGGCTATCATCACAGCTCAAAGAATGCAGATGACTTTAAGGTGAGAGCAGCGGGCTTTTCTCATTTACTCTTTTCCTTAGTTGGGGAAGCAATCACTGCTCCCCCTTTTAAGACTCAGAAGACTGTAGCTGGGGTGCTGTCAGGAGGGTGCAGGTCATCGGTGAACATGTCCTCTCTACCTGAGAGTCCCACCTTTGCTCTCAGGCTGAGGATGAGGTCACCCGCTCCTGTCGTCACGTGGAGCCTCCCTCTTTGCCCTGACACCTGAGGTCCAATGCAGGACGGACAAACACCTCTGGTTTGTTCCATTATTTATAATTTCCAGCCATGTAATTATGATCCAGTTTTGGTCTTTCCTCCTATTAATTTGTCTGATGTTAACTTGTTCCTTGGCCCTCCTCAGAAGAACCCAGGTGGGATGGAGGTTCCCCTGTGCCCCCATATCCATCACAGACAGCCCTGGCAGGACAACCAGCAGCAACTTGCTGCTCGAAGGCCGCCCTCCCTAAAACGCCCCCGTGGGCTGGTACGTCCATTGTCGGGGACACCGTCCGGGCTCACTGCTCCCGGGGCCTGCGAGGCTAAGGCGACCCCACTGCTGAGTCAGCACAGTTTAAGAAGCCCGTGTCCTTGCCCTGGTCTTTCGAAACCTGTCCAGAAAACCCAAACCCGCCTCCGTGGAGAGCGAGGCCTGGGGGTCCTCTTCACTCTGTTCTTGCGCCTCTCCTGGCCCACCGCGGCACACACAGCACATGGGGATTGCACGCCTCTCCCCCTCCGGGACGCGGGTGAACAGATCAAAGCTGCCTTTGCAGCTGCAGCCAAACGACCTGGCTGAGATGGCTCTGCAGAGAAACAGCGTCCGCCCCGGTCCCTGCGCGAGGCCTTGCTCAGGGTCACCAGGCCCCAGGCCGTGTGGCCCTCTCTCCAGGTGTGCCAGCACCTCCATCTGAACCCTCTTCTTTCAGACGAGGTGCAGGGCCCCGCGAGGGGGGCCGTCCCACAAAGGACCTTCCCCCCAAGTCCTTAGCAACATCACTATTGAAGCAACCGGCGCTATTTTGCAGGAAGCAATGGACTGATTGCTGCATCTGATGTCTTTATTCTGCCGCATTCATCCCGCTCCAAAAAGCCTCTTAACCCTCAAAGCACAGCAGCGTGGAGATGCCTTTGGCTGGAAGAGGCAAAGTCAGGGGCTCCTGGAAGAGAAGCGAGGTACGCAGCCAGCTGGGGGGCCGCGCCCAGGAAGCCGCCGTCCCGGGCACGAGTCCTCACTCCTGCACACGCCTTCCTTTTTTGCTATCTTTGGTGGTCTTTTTACTGAAAAAGCCTTACACATAAACGTTTGCTCTTAGCAAACGCTGAGTTTATTTTCTCCAGGCAAGCTGGAGGGGGGCTGGCCCCTCTCCAGGATTCCCGCACCACCTGCCTCCTGACCCTTCCCAAGAAGCCAAAGGACCTGTCCGCCACAGTCATCCCCATCCCAGTCCAAGCGTCCAGCAGGAGACTGAACTTGACCCTAGAAGGGACCGACGCTGCAAGGCGGCAGGGCGCTGGCGCATGGTTACGGGCAGGAAGTTCGGTCACAGAGAGACCTAGGGTTGGTGTGGACCGTCACGTGGTCTTGTGCACTGTGGGGAGGGGTCAGATGGTTGGGGGATGGAGTGGCGGGAAGACAGCAGGAGCAGGTTTGCTATGGAGCTGCGCAGACGGGTCAAAGGAAGGAGGGGTTCTCAGTGGCTTTTTAGGCGTTTAAGTCTTTCCTAGAGAGGCAAGCAGGGGCAGGGCAGGCAATGGGGTCGGGGGGTCGGGAGGCTGGCAGGCCTCCCAGCCCCTGGCAAATCACCTTCTCGGGCTCTCTGGCGGCGTCTTGGGGCCTTTCTGTGGCACCGGGAGCAGCCCTCTGCTGCACGCTCTGTTCTCTGCTGCTTCTTGCTGCTGCTGCTGCTGCTGCTTATAAGCCCAGTCTCTGGCCCAGGTGGGCGCATTCATGCCCATCCATGCAGGCCCACACCCGACCCAGGTGCCCGCCATCAGGCATGCGCGTAGGCCTGCAGGGGTCTACTGAGGGGAGGGTGGAAAAACCCGATAATTCTCTCGTTTACCCTACAGGGGAGCACAGTGGAACGTGAAGGGGACTGGGCGCTGGTGGTGCCCACCAGAAGGGGCAGAGGCTATGCTGTCAAAACCCTAACAAGGACATTAGCCAATGGTGTCTCAATTAACACACACACCCCACCAAGAGAGGGGGGCCGCTTGCAGGCGCCATCCGGTGACCCCAGCCAAGGCAGAACCACGGCGGCGGGGCTGGGGGTGGTGGCTGGGAGCAGGCGCCGGGGCCCGAGGCGGCCAGTGCGCTCCCGCAGGGGCTGTGACTGTGCTGCTGCTCACAGGGCCCACGGGCACGTGGCTCTACAGATGGGCGGGGCTGGGGGGCTGCAGGGGCCAGGGAAGGTTCCAGAAGGGGCCTGGGAGCTGGGTGGAGAGGAGCAGCCCAGGGCCTGGGTGTGAGGATGGAGTCGGGCGTCTTTCACCCCGTGTGCGGTAGAGGGGTGCCCTGTCCCCGCCCCCCAGACACAAGCCACCCAGTGTTTGGAGCGTCCTCCCCGTCTGTGATTTATTAGCACCCGCTAGACATGGCGCGGCTCCTCTGCTAAATATGGTCCATTGTTTCTCTATTCCTGAGACAAAAGGCACCTTGGTAAGTGGGTTACTTGGTGTCAGCGCCTCTTTGGAGCAAACCCCGCACGCCCGCTGCTGCAATCACGCGGCGTGGCCTGCAACTTCCAGCAGTGGTACTCGGCAGAGCGGACACCTCCCGCAGAGCCCCGGGGAGCACCCCATGTTGGGGAGAGGCCCACCCTCTCTCAGGGCCGTCAGGGCCCCCACCCGGAGTGAAGAAGCCAGACTCCCAGCATCTGCGGCTTTCCGGGCGTGCGCCAGACTGGGCCGCGGGAAGCATGTCGGCGAGGTGGCACCGGCAAGGAGGTGGCACCGGCAGGGAGGCGGGACAGCCCAGGCGCGGGCATCTGTGCCTCGTGGTCAGTGTGACCGCTTTGGGGGAGTGTCACTGTCCGGCTGGACGCGGCCTGGCGTCGAGTTTGCCTGTGTCTTGGGGAGCCCAGCAGGGGACCCCAAGCCTGGTCAGTCACTGGCTCAGTTGCACACAGAGCTCGACACAGCGGCTCTGAAATGAAGGGCGACTGCTTCGGGGTCATTTGGTAAACACCCAGAGACATGTGGGGTTCAGTGTGGGTGAGGGCGGCCAGGCCCGGGCGTGGAGCGGGGGCAGGGCTGCTGCTGGGGTCTCACAATGCCCAGGGCGACCCCCAAAGACTGTGGGGGCCCTGGGAGGGCAGAGAGGGAGCCAGGAACCCAGCCCCAGCCCCAGCCCAGTTTGGCCGAGGAGCCAGGGGAGAGTCCGCCGGGGCCGCGGATGCGGAGCCCTCATGCACAGGAGCCAGGGAAGTAGAGGCAGCCGAGGGCGGGGCCCACAGGTGCTGTCTCCCTGCCCAAGCCCTGAGTGAAGTCCAGGAGCAGTCAGGCCGGGGAGGGACCCCGTGACCCGTGACCAGCACCTGTACCGAGAACCCGTCCCTGTTCCAGTAAAACCAGCGACGGACGCTGGGTGCCAACACCCGGGGTTTTCAGAGACATTAATCCTGTGTTTAAAGCTGCTTTCCCCCACCACTTAAACGTGTGCGGACCCCTAAAGCCCACCAAGCTGGCGGCCAGGCCAGCGCACGGCGGGTGCCCCTGGCTCGGAGCTGGGCGTGGCTGCCCGGGCACACAGGGAGACCTGAAGGGGGGGGGGGCTCAGTCACGGGCGACCCCCTGTGTTTTCTGGGGGCTCTTTACAATCTGAACGATACGCCAGGCTCCCCTCGCTGACCCGGGGTGGACACGTGGTCCTCATCGCGGGCCTCCGGTTGGGAAGTGAAAGCAAAAACACAAATGTGATAGGACTTAAATACGGGAGGGTTTAGGGCTGCGTGATGCAGGCGTTTACAGAGACTGAATAACGGCGTTCGCGGCTCCTGCGGCATATGGTTTGGGGATGTTTGGTGGCATCTATTCAAAGGGAGAGGCATCTACTTATCACAGATGGCGGCATTATTTATGATGGGACCTTCCATTAATCCCGAGAGGCCCAATTATCTCAATTCATGTAAATAAAAGGGAACAGCGTGCCTATTCTTTAGGATGGTTTTTCCTCAAAGATAAAGAGCTTATTTTTAATATAGTCCACATATCTCCTTTCCCACTAATTACAGATCATTTAAAAAAAAACACAGGAAAAAACCCTTCCCCATCCTGTTGAGCCAGCCCTATCCCCCCACATGTGAGCCTCGTCTGTGAGCCGGTTCGCATCTGTAGCTCTCGGTTCCACCCGCGCCGAGGATGATTATATTAACGAGAAGTCTTAGGATACAGAGTGGAAAACGCTTTCCCGATGGTTTGGTAAACAAAGAAAGGGAAGAATGCATCAGAAGATGAAAGCGATCTTTCTTTCATTACGTGGTCTTTAGCTTCTTGTACTGAGTAGAGGGCACTGAAAGGAGCCTTTGGAGGAAGGCGGAGAAATGCAGAGAAGTTTCTGGAAAGCCAAGGGAAAGGCATCCCTCCAACCCAGGTGAAAGCCCAGCCTCTGAGAGCTGAATCGTCGGCTGCAGGGGGGAACAGAAGCTGCAGTGACCAACAGGCTGGGTCCTCGAGGCGGCCAGCCCCTCGGGGGTCACATCCTCACATTCCCAATTCCACACAAGGAGACATGCCCAGGAGGTGAAGTAAATTACCCAAGGTCAGCCAGGAGTAACAGAAACAGGTTTTGAATTCAGGACCTCTAGGAGCACCGTTACGCTTTGGGGTACAGGCATTGTTTAAATCCACATCTCACTCCCAGCTCTGTCCTCCCCTTGCTGTCAGTGTTGGTAAAGTAACAGTGAGAATCCTACTACCGTTTCAGGCTCATGTCAGAGCAGAAATGCTGGATTCCAGCTCTCATGTCAAGTCAACCTTGGCAGAATGGCCAGGAGATGGGCCCCTGGATCCAGCAGTGCCTGAGGCCAGCTCGTCTCTGACTTTCCCCAAAGGGTTTAATCTAGTCTGAGATGGGCTTCCTGCCACTTGGAACTGATAGTCACATGCGATTTTTGATTGATGAGCCCACTGAGCGTACAACTGCTCTTATTTAATTTTGCAGGGACAAGATATCCATCTTGGTCCTAACAGTCATCTTGAAAAAAGAAAAATCAACTGGAGGTATCATGAGGCGAACTTTTCCTCCAATAAAAGCCAACGAGAGACTTCCCTGGGTCCTGTGCTGCCTCACTTCTGTCGGGAACATACAGATAAATAACCACATTTATCAAGCCCAAGAGACTCGAGGCCACAGAAGGGAAGAGTTGAGATGGGCAGAAATAACCTGCAAATAAGACGTAATAGGCGAGGCGGGCCAGGTGCCCTGAGCAGAGCTCTGCAGGGAGGCAGAGCGGAGGCGGGCGGGGCTTGGGGGGAGGTGAGGAGGGCGTGTGGGACCTTCGGAGCGGGAGTTGGCCCACGCAGAGCTGCTGCAAGGTGAAGGGGCTCCCTCTACGCCCCGCTCTTCCAGATGGCCAGCCGGAGTGGTCGGGGCAGCAGACCAGCTGCCACTGCTTCCTGCCAGCTTCTGAATTCCCTGAAGAAGCTGGGACCCAGCGCCCTCCTCGCAGGCCCCAGCTGGAGCTGCGTGGTGAGGCTGTGCGTGTCTTCAGGGCCTCCTGCGGGAGGCCCTGGCTTTGGGGAGCTCACCCTCAGAAAGATGAGTCAAGGGAAGAGTGTGGGTGTGACGGAGAGCAGGACACCCCTTCTGCTCCCCCCTCTTCTACCTCCCTGTCTTTCCCTGGCCTTGAGAGTCCGAGGCCCAAGAAGGCCCAGGCCATGCCCGCAGCACAGGTGAGACCGGCTGCAGGGAGCACACACCCTGTCCCCGGGGAGCGTGGGGACACGGGCTGGGCCCCACCGCCGCTAGCAGTGCCCTCGCCTGGGCAGGAGTCGGCTGAGCGGGTGCTGGGGGGCGGGGCTGGGGGCAGAGCCGTCCAGGTGGTGCCCTTGGAGGACACTGACTGTGGGCGGGCCTCCCCGAGGGCACAAGGGCACGGCCCAGGCGCAGGCACAGCAGTGGGGTTTATATGACACCTGGGAAACGGGTGTTTAATAACAAACGGGAACAAGGAGTTCAAAGGCCACAGGCGGCGGCAACCCCGGTGAGTGTCCACTGTCCAGGGGCCCCAAACAGAAGGCCGCTCATCCAAGATGGCGCTGTCCCACCCAAGAGGGCATGGAGTGCGGGGCAGCCAGGCGCGGGGGCACTGAGACGCCGCCGCTGCAGCCCTGGCCACAGTGTGAAGGTCGGGGTGGACGGCGCTGGGTGCTGGGCCGGGCAGCAGCCCTGGAGGCGGTGCTGCCAGGAGATCCACAGCTCTCTGAGGTGACCCGAGCACAGGGCGCCTGCCACCCTGTGGCAGTGCTGGGCAACAGTGCTGGGCAGCAGTGGCCAGAGTGCCGGTCACTACTGGACACTACAGCTCTTTGTGAGATGCCAGCCCACATCAAGGACAGCCCAGGCCTGGGGTCTGCTGGTCGTCCGGGCAATGGAGAGGCGGGCGGAGGCGGGCGCGGCCCCCATCTATGGGAAGCTCTTTGGCCTCCTCGTCCTTTGGGGTCTGCTGCTGGACGCATCTGAGAGCGTCCAGTGGGAGTGAGTTCCGAGCGTGAGAGTCGGAGCCAGAGAGGGTCAGTGAGTGACCCCAAGCTGGGGCCCAGCCTCATCTCGTCTTGCTGGGGTCCCCCCACGCTTGCATGGCTGGGTGGCTTCAGTCCTGTGGCTGATCGGACAGTTTACCCATCAGCTCACAGCCCGCACCTGCTGGTCCAGCCCTCGCTCCAGGCACTGAATGCACCCGCCTGTCCACTGCCTGATGGGGGAGGGGGCACAGCGCTGGAGCTGGCCCGGGGGGCCTGGGGCTGCCCACCTGGTGGTGTGGTAGGGGATCATGCCATCTGCCATCTCTACTGGCCTCTGCCAGCAGCCTGAGCTCCGTTGCGGCCACTGGTGGTGGGAAATAAGTGCCCACCCCCGCTGCTCTGGCACTGCCCACAAGCTGCTCTGGGGCCAGGCGCCGGCGCCCTGAGGCGGCGGTCTCTGGTTTCATGGGGGAGTTGCTCACTGGGTCAGTGCTGCCATTTGTGGTCTGCTGTTGCAGACTGGCCTGTCCATGCCCCGTTACCTATGGATTTTAACTGCTATCAGGTAGAGGTGAAAAGGTAGTGAATAATAGTGAAAATATTATCAGGTAGACAAATTAGCACTATCATACAGTTATCACAGGAGCAAGGCACTTGAGCAGAGAAAGATCTCCAAGACATATTGACGGGTGAGACTTAAATTGCAGAATGATGTCATTTATATAATTACAAGCAAACCAATAATCAATAGAAATATACAGAAACCCATCCAGGACTCACTCAGTGGTTTACAAGACCATTAAGGCCCAGACTCCACTGCTCTTTCCTCACCCCACCTCTAATGTGTGGTGTCGATACTCATGATGCCAAAGAGACTGTTGCCCCTCCAGCCATTGCATCTGCATTCCAGGAGGAAAAGCTGCAGGCTGGCATGTCTGTGCCAGGTGAGAATTTACTTAACATGAACTTTTAATTGGCTTTCCCAGAAGACTCTCCCAGTGAACTTCAGCTTAGAAGCTCTTGTCACTATGTCCCTAATTACACAGCTGCAAGGAAATCTGGGAAGGTGATTATATTTAACTGGGCACAGTGCCACCTCCAGCAAAGCCAGTGTTCTGTGAGCAAGGGAGGAGGAGAGACTGGAAGTTGTGTAGACAAATTAGCACAATCATACAATTATCACACAAGTAGCGAGGGACTTCTGTGAAAATAATTCTGTTAAAAATAATAATTGTAAAAACATTGATTTTTTAAAAAATTAATAAGTAATACATTTACCATAATTATATTACGGTGAAATAATAATAGCAAAAACCAAGTCAGGCGCTATGTTGTATACATGTTCATATACACATGCAACATATTGTAGGTACACAACCGTGTGTACAGTCATAGGTACATGCAAGTATAAATATATACATAGATATACACGCTATTTAGTGTGACTCAACATATATATTTTGTGTATGGATACGAGATACACTATAAATAGTTGTTCTTATTTCAATTATTTTAACATAAATGATTGCTTGTGTGATATTGCTATTGTCTACACAACACACACACACACACACACACACACACACACATTTAGAAGATTCTCATGATAACATCACAGTTGCAACACAATCACCTGAGAGGAACCAGGAAGGTGAGATCTTACAGATGAATGCTCATCTTTAGCTTTCTTGGTTATTTTGTTACTTTGTTTTATGAAATAGTATGTTCACACAGTACTTGTGAGAAGCTGCTCCTTTCTCAGCACTTCTGGTTTGAGAAAAATAAAGCCCACAATTCGCTGACCCAGCTTTTCTAGGTGGCCCTACATGCAGATCCCTGATGCGACGGCTCATGTGCCTTGATCCATCCGTGCCTGAAGCTGCCCCACCCCACAGACTCCAGCTACAGGAGCACATAATTCCCTTTGTACATAAGACAGTTTGAATATCTGTTCTGCCAGTTGTTCCTGCCTCACCTCCTCCAGGAAGCCTTCCCTGCTGTCTCTGACCAGCACTGGTCCTTCCCTTTCCTTGCTCACAACTCCTTTACAACTGTCCTACTCACAACTCCTTTACATCAGGAGGAACAGGAAGCCGAGAGGGAAGCACATGCTCTGGGGTCAGGCACCGGTGGGCCAATGACCCATATTTATGAGCCTCGGTTCCTCCATCAGTGAAATGGGAATGGCGGCCACCTATCTCCGGGCTGCTGCAGAAGCTTCTGGAAATGAGAGAGAAGAAGGGGAAGGGAGAAAAGAGGGAGGGCAGGGGGAGGGGAAAGGAGGAGAAGGGAGGGAAGGAGAAGAGAGACAGGGAGGAGGAAGGAGGGAGGGAAGGAGGGAGGGAGGAGGAGGAGGAGAAGGGTTCAAGCGAGCCCCGAGCCTGCACAACCTCACACCTGCCGGCCCCTGCCCCCCAGACCCGGCGGCGCAGCAGCCGTGGGCCGACACTGCCAGCAGGCCCTGCCTGGCTGCCTGGCCGGCTGCCCCGCGCCGCGTCCTGTGGATTTAATGTCTGGTGTGTTCCGGCAGCTGCCGCTGTTCCCCTCAAGCAACATGTGAAGCCAGCGTGCTGTTAGAGTGGAAACAAGAGCGCCCCAGTTCCTGCGTCGGAACCAGGGCGCCCCAAACCACCATCAGCAAGCACTGGAGGGCCATGGGGGCCCAGCCCTGAGAGGCAGTGGAGCCAGAGCCCACGAGCGCCTCTTGCCTGCTGGGTGGGCCACAAAGACCTGGCTGCAGGGTGGGGGGGGGGGCACTGGAGGCCCGTCAGAGGGCAGACACCTCAGGCGCAGGGACAGAGGCCGGCTGGGCAGCTTCACGGCACAGTGCAGGGCAGAGACATGGGGGGCAGGGGGAAGGGGGGAGAGGGAGAGATGGCGGCGGGGTGAGGGGCTGCTGACCCTTTCAAAGACATCTTCGCTTTTCTCTAACTCTGTATTTCCACTTGTAATTTATATTTATTCAGATGCTGGAGATGCTTTACTCATTTCATATTTGCAGAATCCAGCTGTGGTTTCTCCCGAGAAGCTGGAGCTGGTGAAGCCAGAGGAGCCGGCCCCTGGCCTGCGGCCACCCACACCCCTCCTGCGCCTGGGGGCAGGCCTGCCCCCTGCCGGCCACCCCAGACGGGAGGCGACAGGCCCTCTCCAGGCCCACCAGGCCTGGGCGGACGCAGCCCAGCTCCCCCAGGGATCCCACCAGACCCTTGCTGGCTCGGCACCTGCACCCCGGTGGGGACGTTCCCGGACTCGGTCACTAGAGGGCGCCCCGAGGGGCCGGGGCGGCTGAGTCTGGGAAGGCGGCCAGCCAGTCTGTGGGCTCTGCCAGGGGCTGCCCAGCCCTCAGGCCACCCAGTGCCGTCACAGGGCGGGCGCCTGGCGGGAATTTTCCCGTCATTGTGGTGAATTCCCCGCGAGTCGGCGCTCTGGCATCACGCGGGGCACCCCTACCAGAACGGCTCCGGGCGGGCGGCCTCCTAGTGCGACTCGCGGCTCCAGGTCGAGGCCGGCGTTTTCCGAGCGGAGTGGGCACTGCTCAGCCTGCTGGAGTGCCCATATCTGGGCCAGAACCCCAGATCTGGAATGCCGGGAGCTGAGCTTCACAGAGGGTCCTGGCACAGGGCGAACCTGCCAGGCTGGGGCTCAGCTGCCCTCACCGCCCTGCAGTTCTTGGGCGGGCATCTGGGGAAGCGGACAGACAGCTCGCCGGGCCGGCCGCATCTCCTCTCACCCGCCATTCTCTTCTCCGTCACGCACTCACTCAACAAACACCGATGGAGCGTGCGCTCTGTGCCGCCAGCCTCTCCACGCTGAGGAGCGCGTACCCGCGGGAGCGCGCAGAAGAGTCCCAGGAGCGCCAGCCAGCATCGATGTCCCTGACCAGAGGGAGTGCCAGAGGGAGACAGAGCGCTGGGAGGGGACCTCCTGGGCAGACACCCCCGAGGAGTGAGAGGCAGAGACGCAGCTGGGAGGGGTCAGCCCTCCCCAAACCAGAGACTGGAGTGGCTTCCTTTGCCTACGAGGAGGACGGGGCCAGCCTCAGTGTCTCCGCCAAGACGCGGCCACCGTCTGAGGGCCATGTCCCTCTCGGAGCCGCTGGCCTGCTGTGGGTGCTGCTCTTGACTTTTTCCTTAATCCAGGGCAGCTTAGCGCAAATCCGCCCTCGGCCTCCGCAGCGGGGCCACGGCCGCCAGCTCGCAGCCGCGTCTCTGGCTGGTACCCCGCAGAGCTCTCGCAGGGTCCACAACACCCGGTTTCCAGGCATTTCTATCAGAAGGGCGCTGCCACGCCAGGGCTCCGGCTGTCGGGGAGCGAGTTGCTGAGCCCTGTGGCCCCCGCCCCGCAGACGCCTTTCTGCACAGACTGTGTCTTTATGGGGCGATGCTCCCCTGGAAACACGGGTCCCCCACCACGCCACTCCCAGCACAGGGAGCGGGAGGGAGAGCACAGAAACGTCAGGCAGAGAGAGAAATTCAGGAGATGCGTGGCCAGGAGAGCCGCCGGCTTGCGTCCCTGATGGCACCTGCCTTGGCCGCGACCGAATCCAGGGGCACCCAGAGCCGGCGCGCGCAGGAACGGCCCTGCCCCCAGCACGGGGGTGGGGTGGGGTGGGGCACAGGCCCGCTGGGGCTCTCCGGTCCGCCCGCCTCTGGTCTCTCACTGCTGGGGCCACTGAGGGCGGGCCTGTGAGCTGGAAAAGCGCCCACCCCACAGCTCTCACCTTCTGCGCTGGAGGAACACGGACACGCGCAGACACACGTGCACGTGAACACGCACACTCACACGGATACACGTACCCAGGACACATGTGTGCACCACCATTCAGGCACATCACACTCCTGCACCCGCGGACATACTGCACACACACGTGCACACACACGCAGACACGCACACGCGGAGAGAAGTATCCAGGGAGGCTCAGTCGCTTCTGTGTTCCAGCAGAAGTTAGAAGCGACTCAGATGCCTGTTGAGACGGAAGGGACCTCATGTAGGTAAGCCGAGGAGCACCGCACGGCTGTTCAATGGAAGAATCTAGAAGCGAGGGGGGCCATTTAAAAACCCAAGAAGGCACAGCCCGGCTTGCTGCTGGTCCGGCGCGTGCAGCCCCCGCCCCCCAACTTTAACTAATGGTGGGTAAAGTTAAAAACCCGGCTTCTGTCCCTGCCGGGGCGTCTCGAGAGCGCAGTGGACACGTCCAGCCCGCAGGTGTGAGGGTCAGCTCTGGTGGGGTCTGCACTCCGCGACACAGTAGACGTGAAAAAGTCCAAGTTCAGAACAGAAGGGGAACACGCGCAGCACAGTGTGCGCTGCGACCCAGCAGCCCACGCCGCTTCTGGGGGCAGCGACCGTCCCCCTCCCCGACCCCCGCGGACAAGCCCTTCCTTCCGGCCTGGGTCAGCTGGGGTGCAGCGGGGCAGGTGCGAGGGGTGCCGGCCCCAGCGGCCCCTCTTAGGCTCCCGCGCCCCCAGCAGAGGGGAGTGCGGCCGCTGTCGCTGGGCTCAGCCTCGCTGTCTCCGCGGGCCAGGAGGCAGCAGCACCGCTGACAGCTCACGCGCCGCGCTCCCGAGAGACGGGACGGTGCCAATTAGCGCGCGGAGGGCCCCGGCTCGGCTGCTCCTGTCAGCGCCGCGAGCGGCATTAATCCGCTGTCTGTGAGTCTTGATCTGCTCCCCGGGTAATGAAGGTGTAAATGGATAGTTGTGCTTGATGCTTTTTCAAAACCTCTCTTCTGACATCTCGCCTGATCTTTTCAAACGGCGACAGTGATGGCGCCGAGACGCCCAGATGCTCGGATGCTGCCCAGCGAGGCCGAGGTCTCCTGCAGGCCGGGCCTAGGCTGCCCGCCCCGCGCGTGGACAGCTCGTTAGTGGCCTCGGGGGCAAGTGGCCACCAGGGAAACGCTGATTCGTGGAACGCGCTACCTGCGGGCGACCCGAGAACCCGAGCCCGTGGACGGAGGAGCGGTTCAGAAGCCGACAGGAGAGCGGTGGGGACGCCCCACGCACTTTGGGGCACGCGACCCCTTTTCGCCCTGCGGGGCTGCGCATGCGCACCTCGCGGGAAGGGCGGCTTCCTGTGCCCGCAGCTTCGGTTCTGCGGCGGGAAGGCTGTTCCCTGCACCGCTGTTTCCTCCCAGGTCATTCCGGCCCTTCACCCACTGAGATCACCACCTCCTTCTAGCTCGTCGCCTGCCCGGCAAACACCGGCTGACCGTGGACGGGTCACAGCTTGAGGGCAGGCGGGTCTCCTGGGTCCCCGGGCCAAACCGTCCTTGGGGGAGCGCGCCCTCGGGAAGTGTCCCCTGGCGCGTCCTGTCCCTCCCGCCTCAGACGTCGCTGCTCTGCAGTGGGCACGGGCGGCGCGGGAGCCGGCGGGGCAGCGACCCCCTCTGGGACCGCAGACCGCGGCTGTGAGCAGCGCAGCGGGCCCGGGACCAGGGAGAAGGGCGCGTGTGCTCTGCCAGCTTGGGGGCGTCCCAGGACGGGGCGGGGGTTCTTGTTCTTCTGTTGTCAACACTGAGATTCCTGCCCTCTCGGTTGGGGAATAAACAGTCGCCTCCCGACCAGCCCCGAGCATGCTGGCGAGGCCGCCGCCCCTTCAGAGCTCGCGAGGCCCTCAGAGGCTCTCCCAGAAACGGCCACAGAAGCTGCGCCAGGCCCGGATCGGGCCAGGGACCTGCCCGCGAGCTCCTGCGTGGTTTAGCCCCCAGATCCCGGTGTCCCTGCCTCTGTTTCCCGCCCGTGGACCAACGCTGATGCTTCGCCCCCAGATGCTCTGAGGTCCCTGTTCCTCCGGAGACCTCGAGTGACTCATCAAAGGAATTTTTTTACCTCGAGACAAGTAGAAAAGTTTCTGATTCTCAGGACACTCCAGAACACATTCTATCAGCAGTTTCAAGATTCAGACCCCGAGACCTCCCCAAATGAGAAGAGGAAAAAACAATTTCTGCGGCGCACCTGGTTACTCTGAGCCCAGGAAATAATTAGGGCAGCTCCCGCGCACTCACTTCCTTCAGAAAGCCCAGAACTGGTGATTTCAGACATTCTTAGTGATTGCGGCTTCCTGGTGATTAACAGCTGCGAAGTCATCACTCCCTCCCCGAACCTCCGCGGAACCGGGAAGGC
>PVIJ01017120.1:0-30500 GCA_004024925.1 Scalopus aquaticus
GAGAGAGACAATCAGTGGGGGGGGAGGGGGGGAGGAAGGAGCCGGAGGGAGGGAAGGGAAAGGGCACAAAATGGAATAGAAAAGAACACAAGGGACCATGGAGATGGATCACGGGTGAATTGGTGGTGGGCTACCCAAGGGGAATGCAAAATGTAAAAGACATAAATAACAATAAAAATATATATTATATTAAAAAAAAGTAGGCTCTATATAGATATTTCTCAATTTTTGTGGTATTAACTAACTAAATATGATTTCTTATTCTTCATTGTCATTTTTTAACATCATTTGAAGTTTTTCTTCTTATACAACAAACTTTTTATATTTCTTCTTTGATGAAGTGATCTCTCTAAAAATTACCTTGTATATCATGCCTGATTCCATATGGCTGGCATACAAATGCTTTCTTAATAAACATTAAAAGCATTAGTGAAACTTAAAAAGGAAATGATAAGTTCCAGGAATTCAGATTTAAATAAATAAGTGCGTGCATCTGATTCATGTTTCTTAAGACATATGAATAAATATTTATAGTTGTAACATCATAGATATTTACCGACAAATTACTCAGCTTCCCTTTTCCCAAAAGCCTTGTTATTTTTGAATAAAAATGTCCCAATATATTGAGCAAATAACTGGATGTTTAGATATCAATTCTGTTATGAGATTTTTGTAAATATTATTTAAGCTTTGTTTCAGAAATTCCACAAAAATCAGTAGATCACATACTTTCTATAGAAGCAAACGAAATAATATGCAGAAACTGATGGGGACTGTATTCTGGCGAATGATACACCAAACTAATCTTGAACAATCAAAGCCTGAAATCTAAATTTAAAACCAAAACTTAAGTTTAAAAACAATCATTCAAGAAGATATGTTCCAGGATTGAGTTAAAAAAACAGCTAGTTATTGAATGAAGGTTAAATGCTTTGATTTTGTAAAAGAAAAATAAAAGGGAGTACAAGTATCTACTTTATATTAGAACATATAAAGATACAATAACAAAAATAACACATTTTAACAAAGGCTAACCCTCCACTGCCCAGATGGAGGAATGGCTGGCTAAGGGGGCAAACTCTGAATTTAGGAGCCTGAATCAGGGGTAATCCTAGCTCCTTGGTTTACAAACTGAGGGATCTGAGAAAAATTACCACATCTCCCTAAATTTTAGTTTCCCAATCTATAAGTTGGATAATAACTAAGACATGTTGGCCAAGAATAGGAACATTGATTTTAAAGTACCTGGCAAAATCAGTAATAGATATTAGGTGTGACCTTAATATATCTAGCAAAATAAGATGAAAAGAAGAATTTCAAAGTAATAATAAAGGTTTAGGTACTCTAAAAAAATGACAGTAACAAATTTAATTTGAAAATATATGACATTAGAGCCTATCTCACAATCACCACCAAGACTGATTAAAGAACTCAAGGGGAAAATGTAAAAAAAGAAAGTTAAAGATCCATCTAATATTGGGAAGGGAAAGCTACATATATCTAAAAGGAATGAAATAAATCAGAAAAATTAGATAATAAAAAAACTATCATTAACAACATTAAAAGGCAAAAGAAAATTTGCGACAAATATTTGGCACAAATACAAAATGAAACAAGTTTTAATTTCTGAAGTATAATGGACACTAACAAGTCAAAATAAATATGGTTGATGGCAAAGAAAAAACAATAATAAAAATTGAAATACATGAGTCTAATAAATATATGTAAATATCATTCATTAATAAGCCAAGAAATTTGTTATTAAACAAAGAAATCCAAATTTAATGATCAAAAATATTCCATTTTATATTAATCAGCATGATGAATTAATTTGGTGATTTTTTTGTTTGTTTAATCATATACACATTTTAAGAAAAAGTTCTGGTAAGGGTTTAGAGATTACTGGTTAAAGTGGCAAATGAAGTATGTGTATCATGAACTTTAAAATAGTTCATGTTTTAACTCTTTTAGGAGTCATTCTTCAGGAAAACACTGAGAAACTAATGTTTTTGTGCAGCTGTTCTCCAAAACATTACCTCTAAGCCAAAAATTTCAGAAGCAACCTAAAGCAGTGTTTTCCAGTTCTTTCCACATTAAAAAAAAGAAAAAAAAAGAAAACCGTGAACTAATATTTGCACAATACACCATGGCCCTGGAGTAGACTGCTTGCACTGAGCCCAAGTCAGTTATGCAGAGGACTGAAATGCTTGGGTCCAAGCATCTCTGTCACCAGTTCACGACCACTAGTAACCTGAAAAAAGCGGGTTGGAGATACCCAAGCTAAAAATCTAACATTAACTAAAACATGACAACTCTGTTTTACAGTTTTACATTAAAATTAAAGTCTCAGACTTTAAAAGATAAAAGGATATGTGGTCTAATAGCTACCAAAAACACATTTAAATTTTCAATAGTATTAAAGTTAATACTATTCAAGAGTATTACAAATTAGATTTGTATAAGATTTTACATGACTTTATCATTATGTTATGTAAAGAAAATAAGACTGCAAAGTTGCTATGAATTATAGTGCAACGTTTAAATTACAATATTTTTTTCAGACACACGTGCTAAAATTTCTGGAAAAATGCATCAAAAGGTGAAAATTTATTTTTATGCTTAAGGTATGGATTTAAATTATATACTTCACTGAATTTTCCAAAGTTTTTACAGTACTATTTTATTTATAAGAAAGGTAAATTTGGAATAAAGAAAATCATAACATTTTTGAAAGTTATGCCAAAATATAGCTTAAAAATACTTTGACTAGTTCAAGAAGATGTGGTACATAGACACAATGGAATACTATTCAGCAATCAAAAAGATAAACTCATGCAATTTGCAGCAACACAGACAGAGCTACAAGGGATCTTGCTCAGCGAAATAAGCCAGAAGGAAAAAAGAAAAATATCGATTGGTTTCACTTTTAAGAGGAATATAGGGGACCAAATAAGAGATCAGGAGGAGAAAAGAACAACAAATAACAAAAATAAAAACTAGCAGGCAACCATAGATAAGAGACATTCAGTGAGGGAGGGGGAGGATAAGGGTTCAAAATGGGAGAAAAGAGCAAAGCAGTATGGTGACGGTCCATGGGTGAATTGGTGGTAGGTAACTCACAGGGAATACACAATAATGTAAAAGATATAAATAAAAACATATAAATTAAAAAAAAAACTTTGCAAATCTATCATTGATATTGAAGTTGTTATTTTATTAGCATTTAAAAAAATCCCTATGGCAAAGAGGAAAAGGGAGTTCAATATCTTAAAAAGTGATGGACATTCAATATGACCCAGCAGTCAACATCGTTTCAAACACGGTTCCTAAATAATATTTTCTCAAATGCTATTTTAATATGCATCATTTTAGGTAACAAAATTATATATTCTTTTTTAGTTTGAGAGAGCACATTCTTGAAACTCAGAGTTTAGATGTGACCATTTTTATAAAAGGCAAAAAATCATTTTGATTAGATTAATATGGTTGAGAGGGCAAGGAAGCCCACAAATATTTAAGGTGCTTTAGGACAGCACTCTAAATCTAATCATTTTTACATAACATATGCAGTTTTCTCAACTGAAGAAAAAAAATAACCTGTAAGGGACAATCTTTAGCGGAGAATTTCAAAGTTTTCTATTCCCATTATAGAACTTTACTAACTTCACATGTTTCACAAACGGTTCGTTTCAGCACACACCAACACAGTTCATAATCAGAAAGTGCACAGGGTTTTTACTTCCCTACACAAACATAACCCATATTGTTTTACTTCCTCTGCAGTCTATAAGTGTATATAGTGTGTACACACACACACACACACACACACACACACACACACACACACGTCTTATTGGGCATTATTTAGTTAGAAATCAATTGTCTATATCAATGTACATTAGCCCAATCTTCTTTCCCATTATCATAAAAATAAAACATAGAGTTGAACTTATCCAAGAATAATATCCTAATTTTACTAATGGAGAATCAGTGAAATTACATGGAGACTAATTAATTACAAAAGTTATAATTGTTTTAACATTTACAATGTCATAGTCTATCATCTAGGCCATTTTTCCCCCATTCTAAATGTAACATTTAGAAGTTACATTTTAAAAACTCACACAAGTTTTAGAAAATGATGTTTGGATAGGTCTAGCAAATATTTCCATCCTCACTGTTCAGGAAATCTTGATAGATCCCAAATGTCAAAAGTAAAAATTATACCAGACCCCAAAATGTGTTTAGAACATCCTTACTAGTTTTAAGCAATTCATTGGTGTCCTAGATCAACTAGTGATAAAAACCAAGCAAAATCCCACAGGTTAAAAGAGAAAAGAAATGGCAGAAACCTTTAGGATTAAGTAATCACTGTTATTTAGCAGACAACTCCCTGCTACAATTAGCTGTCAGCAATTTGTCATACAACCTTTCAAGAGACAAAATCTATCGTAATTTATTACCTCTACTTGGTGAGACTATAATGATCATTAATTTATTTTTCATTTTGCAAGAATACAAGTTGATATATGTTTAATATTAAATTCATAATGCTACTTGTGTCTATTTTCCATGCTACATATATAATGCAAGAAAAAAAAAACCTGAATTTGTTCATTAACCTATTCATTCAACATTGCTCCCATTGACCAATTATTTAAATCAATATACCTAGAATCAGATACCCTCTGAAATATTTGCAACAATCTACTTAACATAAAATTTTATACTTTAGTGTGAAAAAGAATTTTGAAGGTGTTTTATTGGAAATATTTAAAAATGTCAACTTGTGAGGGTGATGAAACAATTTTCAGGAGTGAAGAGCTATGTGAGGGGAGAAACATTAATAAGAAATAAAGTAAAAAGTAGGGCATCAAAATTTATAGTTTAAAAAATAGCCTAAAAGTCCATCAAAAATGTTTTCCACGCACATTTTATATTGGAAAACATGGCTACAATCCCTTTTACGCTTACTGTCTAATCCAAGTTACCATTTCAAATGTATAGGTCTGTTTTGCATGCCTCAGTAATGAAGGGGTACAGTTTGGGGAAGAAAAGAGGTACAAAAGGAATGAATCTCCAAAGGGGACACATTCTATTTGTCTTGAAAGTAGTAAGCAGTATTCTAGAGTAGAAAAATAAAAGGTGCTAGTACAATCCGCATATTGTGAAAAGTCAAATGATTTCAGTGGATTGAAAAAATTTTTCTTATTTCTAAGAGCTGCCAACATGTGTTATAAGAGGGTTCCACTGTGCTAATATTCAGGGAATAGAAATTCATGTGGAATTTGGCTGATTTATATAATATAGTGACTAACACAATTTTTTCAATTTACAAAAACAATCACCTCATTCTCTCCAACAAAAATAATTAATTTAGGAATAATGTCCTTCCTGTAAAATTCTTTTCTGAAAAGGTATGAACCAATGAATAAAATAAATATTTTTACAGAGGAAAAAGTGTCAGTAAGAGATTTTGAATGTCAAATATCTTTCTTAATTATCTTTTCATTTCATTAGGTTCATGTTTGTTTAATAATTTCAAGACAATGTACAATTTTTAAGATAAAAAAACAGGAACTGTGAAAAAAATCACTGATGTTAAGTGGATCATTGGTCTAAAAAATGTATGCACTCTTTGTAACTTGAAAAATCAATATCTGCTAGTTGATTTTTTTATTAATATTTTCCTTAGTTCATTCATTTTTAATAAATAGATTTATCTGACAAACCTGGTTTTGATCTTCATAAACTGTAGATAAGAGATATTCCAGAACACAGAAGAAGGAAGGAGAAAGGGAAATTCCAAAAGAATGACTTAGCTAACTTGGGAAACAATAAAAGTCTAAACCTAAATGTCCTTATCTCACTCAAATTTTTACAAGATTGTCATAACATATTTGAAACATAGGTTAGGCCACAGGGGATAAAGTTTCTAAGAAGCTGTAATCTACTTATTAATATCCAATACCCAAGATGGAAAGTTAGCAAATAGAGAATTGAAACTACTCTAAGCAGTTTTTAACATTTGTAACATGATGATATTTCTGTGGGATGGAAATTAAAAATTGCTCTGAGGTATTTTATTTTTCTTAGGGTAATAAGGAAAAAAATTCTGTTTTGTTCCAATTTGCTATTAATTTTTAAATAAAGCCATGATTTTCTTCTTGATTTACCAAAAATACAATCCCAAGAAATATTATGGAAGTATGTTTTGGGGACTTTGTATCTAAAATATCATCAAATTGATATAATTTCATTTGAATCCATGTTTTCTTCATAATAAAAGAGCTACTAAACTAGAAATTATGTTCAGGTGGAGGGTCCTATTGATATCAATTGATTTCTCCATGTGTTATTTATATTTTGCATATTTCCAAAATGAAATGATAATTTGACATTAAATCAAATTTTAGGGAACTCAAAAATCTATTAATGATAAATAAAAACAAGTCTTTTGCAATAGGAAAGTACTATGTGAATACTGTGAAATAACAGGAAACAAGAATCGGGGTTATTGGTATTATTAAACAAGTCAAATACTATGGTCAATATACATTTCTGATTTTAGAAAGTTATTTTTAAAAAGAATTGAATGGGAGCCTCTTAGACATAAAGGAGTAAGATGGGTTTTGATCGAATTCCCAAACAGTAAATGTTTGCAAAAAGTGATAAATTACAAGAATATGACAACCTAAAAGATGACATGCTTTCATCATCATGAGGTTATAAAGACAGAATAAAGTGTATAAATGTCAGAAAGTCCTTTAAAAAATAATACAACCCTAGATTATAATTCAAAGACAATACTTGTATCAAGTACATACCCCAATATACTCTGATGTGGAAACATTATTTGAAACCCTAGTCTAGTCGTGGCATAACCCACACTTTATAGGTGACTTGTCCAATATGAGAAAGTTCAGAGTAAACATTACAGTACTGAAATGAAAGAATAGGCTGAGTTGTAGCTGAAAAAAAAAAAATAAGACTCAGATGGGACATGGTAACAGCTTCTGATATCTAGAGATGAGTTAATAGGAGCAAGAATTGGACTCAGGTGATACCTCAATAGTAGAATTAGAACCAATGACTACAAGTGGTTCAGAGGAATGGAAGAAAATGTCTAAACATAGGTATAAACTATTTCTGAACACTTGGAGTAGCAAGAATGTGCAGTATAAGGAAAATGGACTAGTGCTCAACTCCTGACCTCACTGTCTTTAGTTTTAGGTCCTTGATCCAGCTACTAAATTTCTCTGAAGTTCTATTTCCTTATCTATGAAATGGATATATTTGCATTGGGTAAGGATGGGAAAACAGCTCATAAAGTTTAGGAAGGATAGAGAAAAGGTTATTCTAGATGACTGCTATGGTTCTTATTTCAAAGGTTCTACCATCTTATAACAAGGGAGAAAATATTTTGCAACTCATGAGAAATTATTGCTAAATAATTTCATCCATGCAACATATATGTATTGTGTGCCTACTATTTGTGGCAGTCTTCTAGAGATGCAGAAGTGAAAAAGGATCCACAAATATACTTGGCCTCATAGATCTCATATTTTGTGGTAAGAAAAGAACAATAAACAAATTTAACTGTAAGAGAAGGGGTATGTACTACATAGAAAAAGATGAGAAATGGTTAGGCAAGCTGCAATGAAAAAGTGAAATATGACAAAAATATGTGTTATTTCAGTAAATAATTTTTAAAATAAATTTGAGCAGGAAATGTATTGGAGAATGTACCCTCAAGCAAATCCTATGCCCCAAATACTGTTACAAATAATGTGATTTCATCAGTGTTATGACCTAAGCTGTGTCCTCTACTCCCACCCCCACAAATTTATATGTTGACTTTTGAACGCTTCACAATGTGACTGTATTTAGAGAGAAGGTTAAAGAGAAAATTAAGTCAAATGAGATCATTAGAATGGGTCCTAGTCCAGTATGACTGGTATTCTTCAAAGAAAACATGAGGAAATAGAAAAGTACAGTGTTAATGACAATGTGAAAAATTGAAAAAAATGGCCAACTACAAGACAAGGAGAGAAGCAGAAGACACTACCCTGAATAACACTTGGATCTAGAACTCCTATGTCCAGAATATTGAGGCAATAAATTTCTGTTGTTTGAGTAACTCAGATTGTGGTGCTTAGTAATAGCAGCCCTAGCAAATTAATACAGAGAATATTGTAGCACATAAACCAGGTCTAAATATTAATTTTTTTAAATTTTGGGCAATGCAAAATTGCATGGTTATTTTTATAACAACTCAAATCTTTTTTATAAACTTCATATTTAGAATTTATACATAGATGTTGGTTTTTCTGAATTCAGCTTATTCACTTCTGTATCTCCAGAAAAATGCCTCTACATGAATTCTTTTAGTATTAAATTGCATTAGAAACCTTAAACCTTATGGTTTCTGTCAATATACTTTGTATATTTAACAAAAACAATATAAGGACTTCACAACTAATAGAAGCATGTTTAAGCTATTATGTAACTTTTATGATATGAAACAGTTTTTCTTTCAAGACATGTATAGTCAAACCTAATGCAGTGTAAGATGGAAAGTCATAATTTTTTAGAATATTCATATTCATAAGCAGGCAGTTAATAATGCTTGAACTTAATCTTTTCCAAATCTTTTTCCACAATTGCTAAAAGAGCTTAGTACCGTATTGTTCTATATGTGTAATAAAATGATGAATAGCTACTTATGCAAGCATTCACCTATGTGGGAATACCAGATGCACATTTAAAAATATTCTTTATCAAAAATATTGTTTCCTATTCCTTTTAGATTTTCCTATTAATAATATACTTCTGTTCTAAAGATAAATAATCAGTAAATGATTATACTTACAGGTCCGGTTAACCTAGACACCTTCTCAAATTCTTCACCTTCTTCCATTAGTGTTTCTTCAGTGCCAGGTAAAGAATCTATTTTTATAAAAAGAATTAATAAATTATTGCCAGTATTGCTTATTAACTTTCTGATCTATAACTTATTATGAGAAGGATATTAAAGAAATTACACTGGTTGTTGAAAAATCATAGTGTCTAACAGTTAAAATAGAGTTTAGAATGTTATATAGCGTAAAGACAACATATGAAAAATATAAAGTATTTCTAATTTAGAAGGGCACAATGAAGTCAGGAGTGTGTAATAGCTATAGTTATCTTTTTCATTTAGGGAGAGTAATCGACTTTTGGCATATTACTCAGTTAACTGTTGGAACTTAACGTTAATGTCCTTTTTCTTTTTTTTAATTATTTATTTGCTTTATTCATCAACAGCTTTTTTTGCATTTAAGTATAATTTCATGTTCTCTCTCTTAAATGATGTGGAAAATTCTGAAACATTTGAAAAAGAGTACATACTATTAAAAGGTAGCAGTTTTCCATTTTAATATATTTAATGTATAAGCAAGATGTTGTGATTATTTAGCTAGAAGAGATTAATGAGTGACTACTGACTTTCAAACATGTGAATATAATGGCAACACCTTCCATATGTCTGTTGGTTAAATGTGCAATAAAGATATATATGCAAACATCTAGAAATAGTGAGTTTTAATTTCTATTTAAATGCAAACTCAGATAAAAGAAGGTATTTTATACCACTACAGACATCTGCAACTGACTTATCAAATTTATTAATATTTGCAAGAGTCATTTGAGTTCTTATGCCTTCAAATGAATGAACATATGGACACATTTTTCTGTGGCATGAAATGTGTGTTCTGGGAAGAAAAACAGAGCATTAAATCAAGCAAATGGCAATGGTCACCCAGGACCAGAGGGACAATGAAAAGCAGCACAAATCCATTCTCACAACTTTTGAACCATGGAGTTCTCTGATAATTTAGAATTTTATATTCAAAAAGAAAAATTACAAAAATCCCACAACACAGAGTTTATCTAGTTTGAAATATAATATTTTTTACCATAAAACTATCTTTAAAAGAAACACATACATTCTCACATTTTATATATATATATATATATATATATATATATATTCTCACTATATATATATTCTCAAATATATATATTTTACCTACCACCCTTTAAAATAGAACACAGACTTTTAAAAGGAGCTAATTTTTTTTTTAAATAAAGTCAGTGTAGATGTAAAGAATTATACCCAATTAAAAAATATTATGGGTGTCTTCTTAGTGAGTGTGGTGTGGTAACATACCTCTAAAGAGGTATGAACCTATACCTCTGAATCATATATAATGTTATGAATCAATATAAATTCATTAAGATATTAATCTACTCACAAATAATAATTGAAACCCTGTTTATTATAGCCCAGTTATAAGGGTGACAGATACAAATTTGGATGTGTAAATTAACATAATGTAAATTTTCCAAGACTGAATTATATGCTACTGAACTGAGAGTAAATACTAGTAGTATTTTAGTTAGCATTCAGTATTTTTCCTGTTTAATTTTGTGTTGCAATTCTTGAGTAGAAAATTGACTTAATGAATAAATGATATGAAAACATTCCATTCTATATTACAAAGCAGGTTATTTATTATATAGGAAAAAAAAACCCAACACTTTCTAGTAGAATCGCTGATCTTTTCAAGTTAGAAATATTATACAATAAGTGAATTTTTAAGTACTTCTCAGTGAGTAGTTAATAGTTTTAAAGGTGCTATCATTATGTTTGACTTTTTCCATGTATGCATTGATAAGTTCATTCATCCATTTATGTGTGTATTTGTACTGTTATTTATCCAACAAAAAATTTATGCCAGATACTCTACTAGGGACTTTTGAATAAAATTGAGAAAGAATTTTTTAATAGAAATAAACACTTATGAAATGAGGATGTTGGCAACTTTTCTGGTCTCATAGTCTGTTCTGTTTTTGCTTTAGTTAATTTTCCTGGCCATTGGTGTCATAACCAGTGAGATCTAAGATACATGTCTTGGACCTCTCTGGTGGCACAGTGGTTAGGCACTGCACTGTGGAGCTGTCGGCAGCGGCAATGCGAGTTCGACACCCGGCTAGGGAGATTCCCACATGGCGCGGCAGACCTCTCCTGCCTCACCCGCTGATGCCCTCAGCAGTGTGTTTCTGTTGATCTGCCTGTTTTGCTCCCCACTCTATCTCTGGTGAACCCTCTCACCACCCAACACCTCTGGTCTGTACCCCCAGCTTGTATGCATAAATAAATAAATCTTAAAAAAAAAATGATACAGGTCTTCTCCTAGGACAACTATGACATCTCACCAGAGTATTTGTGAATTTACATATCTGACCATACTGAAATTTATTAAGTCTAAACCTAATTATAGAATAGCAATCTAACAAGCCTATAGGGCAATAGACAGATATTGTAAAAATAAAACCTTAGTGTTTCATGCTTAGAGGAAATGCATTCCACTATTATTTATTTTAAGATTTATTTATTTATGCATACAAGAACTGCGGTATGGCCAGAGGTGTGGGGTGGTGAGAGGATTCCCCAGAGACAGAACTGGGAGCAGAACAGGCAGATCCACTGAAGTACACTGCTGAGGGGAGTAACAGGCAAAGCAGGAGCGGTCTGCTGTGCCATATGGGAATCTCCCTGGCCCAGGATCAAACTCATGCTGCAGTGGCTGTGGATAGCTTCATAGGCTGAGACTTAACCCGATGCACCACCAGGGAGGCCCAACATTCCATTATTTTAAGTATTCTAAGTACATTGCTCATATAACAATAATTAGTGGATGAATATGTATAAACTATATTGCTTTGCCTACTTCAGAGAAATTTGATAAGTATACACAATTTAAAAAACATTAACTGTGAATTCTCTGAGCTTCTTTTTAATCACATGAAGGGGAAAATAAGTCTTTAAATTTGCTATCAGAGAGTTTATCTTATACACTCAATTTACACACAGAAAGATAAATCAGTTTCTTCAGAATCTAACAGTCTCTGGCAGCACTTGCTTGGCCTAGAAACTTAGTCTCTGTGGTTGATCAGGCAAGCAGGTAGGAACCTAGAAATCTATAGAGATTATGACAATGTTTACTTCAATTCTTGCTGTCATTATTTTTATGTATACTATTTGTGCTGTAAAGAATTTTATGCATAAAATTATACCAGTTCATGGAAATACTTTATTATTCAGCTAAGCTCAACATTGATGCACAGTTGACATAAAAATAATGGTAGCACTTAGGGATAGTGCCAAAAACGTTCAAAAAAAAAATACACTGGTCAACAGTGAGATTGTTACTGACTTAAAAAGGCCCTAATCTGTAGTATTTTGGTGTGCTTAACATGAATATAACCCTGAAAATTTTTTATTAGCTCTCGTTTTGAAGATATTTCCTGTAATTCATTTCACATGTTTCACCATGTAAATTTATCCAGTAGGACTGCAACAACATCCTAAATCAGCCTAGAATGATGTAATGTTCCATCACATTGCATAATACCATCATGCACACATCATCCAGAGTTGATTACATCATTTTCTGATGCAATGCAATACTACTGCCAGGCGGCTGCTGAAGTAAGCTGACGTCAGCAGTGCACTAGATAAAGCCCTGTCGGAAAGGTTGAACATTGAAAATATTTCATACTTTGTGCAATATAGTTGAAGCTACTGTTCCATACAACTGTTATCCTTTTATCCATTTAGGCACAATACAGAACAGTAATGCCTTGAAAGTGCGTTAATAGCAAGGACAATTTCTGCTCCATTTGTGGGGAAGTGACATTTGCCAACCAGAGAAAAGTATCACATCTCAAGTGAAGAAGGCTTATCATCTTTACTTCAGATGCAAGGTTGGTGACCAAGACAAGGCTTGGGCTCTGCATATATGCTGTGCTACATGTACAACACAGCTTTCACAGTGGTTCAATGACAAAAACCATCAATGCTGTTTGCAGTCCCCATGATGTGGGGACCTGCTTATACCAGATAGAGACCCAACTGTCATTTCAGATTGGTGCCTTGAAATAAGTCACAGTGAGAATATTTATTACATGGAAACTCAATCCCCAAAAGTCAAGATTTTTTTTTTTTTTTTTTACAAACAGTTGTTGGTCGACTTAGCCACTGATTTCATCCATCCTATGTGCAGCTGAAATCCAGTTTCCTACTCTTTATTCCTCAGTGTAACCACTTTCCTGTTCATGAGTTTAAAATGAGTTGTCCACATTTTAAAATTAAAAAAAAAAAGTGTTTCTCTAAGATATTTACCTGAAAATGGAGTCTCATGGGTTTTAGAGTATAAAAATGCTCAAGATTTTAAGATAATGGGAAACTGTTTCCAAAATCATTCATATCCTATCTGGAGTGTATGACTGTCCCTTTCATTTCTGTCCTCACCAGCACCTGACTTTGCCAGATTTCTTAAATAATCTCAAAATAAAGATAAATAAGCATATTTTTATATTCTTAATCTGCTTTTCCTTGATTGGTATTTAAACATTTCTCAAATATTCTTTGACCATTTTGTTTCCTCTTTTTTGAAATCTCTGTTGTACTTTTTGTATCTTTTCTTTATTAAATTGTACATGGTTTTTGAATTATGAATATTAATCTTTGATTAATGACCAATATATTGTAAATCTATTTTCCTATTTTGACTTGCCCACTTTTTATGGCTTTTTCTTTTTTTTAAGAACAGGAGTTCTTAACTTTCTATAGTTGAATTTTCCAATTATTTCTTTTTAAGTTAGAAATGTTTTCCATCTTGTTTAAGATGTTCTCTATTCATATGTAAGGTTGATATTTTCATATGATTTTCCCTCTAGTTATCCTAATTGAATGTACTCATAGGTTCCTGCTAAAACACTGGATGATGAAGCAGTCATGTACTTAGATCCATTACAGTGGCAATATGTATGTTTGTGTATTTATTTATTTACCCATTTGTTTGTTTTTTTACTATTTAGTTATTTACTCAGCAAATGTTTGGAAGTACCCTGAACATAATATAGTAAATTAAGGAGTTTGAATTTGTCCTATTGGGAAGGGAGATGAAGTAAGCACCATTATTTTCCAAAAGTTAACGAACTGAAGAAGGGTAAGCTAGTACAACAAGACCTATTTATTGGGTTGTTACATTAAACAGAGAAAGAGAACAAAAGCATAGACTAGGCAGTATCTGGGAGTATGAAGATGAGGCTGACTGGATAGGAAATTCTGAAGTAACACTGACATGTTCTGAAAAGGATTTCATATAGGACTGAGAGAGAGGAGAGAAATCAAGCATGATATTGACATTTCTGTCCAGGAAGCCTGAAGATATCTATGAAGGGAGAATGGGAATAGACATGTGAATTACTAAGAACAAGATGCAATTAGCTACATAGTTTTTGGAGTAGACAACATATATAGTGATTGGTTTGTACCTCAAAAAGCACAGGCATCAAAATACTGCTCTCAGAAGTCACACACTTCTTGCTTCCTTTTTTCCTTTGCCCGTAACCTTCTGACACAAGGGGTGGTGGACATATGACAGGGAGGTACAATGATTTGGTGCTGGAGAAGATGTTTGGTTTTATATATTATTTTTAATATTCTAGTGCCACTAAAGTTGCAATAAACAATGTTGGATTTAAAACTTACCCAAAGAATCCGGGATTATTTCATCTGGAGAATGAAGTACTTGTGATGTTTCTTCTGACCTTTCTTCTAGATTATCTCCTTGAAGCCTAAAAAATTTAATTAAAAATAATCATTGAAACTTCTAATGATGTTGAATTATGAAATTAGAGCTAGATACTATTGAAGACATGACTATGGGCCTCTAGACTCTAATATTAGATGTGCCTCTTCAAAGTAGAAACTAAAGTTTACCAAACCCTTTGCAACATAGTGTTTTTACTTTTCTTTCTTTCTTTTTTTTTTTTTTAAAGATTTATTTTTTTATTTATACATACAAGCTGGGGTACAGGCCAGAGGCGTGGGGCGGCGAGAGGGTTCACCAGAGACGGAGCAGGTAGCAGAACAGGCAGATCAGAAACACACTGCTGAGGGGAGCAGCGGGCAAGGCAGGAGAGGTCTGCCTCGCCATGTGGGATTCTCCCCGGCCGGGCGTCGAACTTGCGTCACCGCTGCCGACAGCTCCACAGCGCAGCGCTTAACCGCTGCGCCACCGGGGAGGCCCTGTTTTTACTTTTCTTTAAAAAAAAATTTTTTTTTAAGATTTATTTATTTATGCATACAAGCTGGGGTATAGGTCAGAGGCATGGGGCGGCGAGAGGGTTCACCAGAGACAGAGCGGGAAGCAGAACAGGCAGATCAGAAATACACTGCTGAGGGGAGCAGCAGGAGAGGCAGGAGAGGTCTGCTGCACCATGTGGGAATCTCCCTGGCTGGGCATCGAACTTGCATCACAGCTGCTGACAGCTCCACAGTGCAGCGCTTAACCGCTGCGCCACCAGGGAGGCCCCAGTGTTTTCACTTTTCTAACCATGAAGGAAAAGTCTTTCATCTTTCTATGCTATACTTGGGAAGACTAGTCTCAGTAGCATCTGTTTCTCATCTTAGCCTGACTACAGGAAGGTTTATAAGCAAATATTTTCACTGAAAATACAATAGGGAAATGAGTGGAAAAAAGCAAGAGTCCAAACAGCAGAGTGCTCTCCTGAATTCTGGGTCCAGGGTCATGGAAAGGTTTCCAGGACTACACAGAGGTTTGTCAAATACAATTCTCCAAATCAACCAACCTGAGCTGAAAAGTCTGCAGGTTAAGGTAAGTCTCAGCTATGGCAGTAAAGATTTCTAGTATGTGTGACTGCCCATAGACCTGGATCTTATGATTGCACAGATAATTTTATGACAATATGCTTCGGAGCCTCATCTTCCTCTTTATAATGAGAAAAGCAGAATAACAATATCTGACACAAATCATCTGAATTTATTTTATACTGTGAAATCACTCTATTAAAACTGGTAGAGCTCAACAAATGTTGGAACTCTGTCCTAAGAATAGGAGAACAAGCTCTGCTAATGTAACTGACATTTGATTTCACATGGTCAAGCATACATGCATGTCTCTCTACCTATTGTGTAATTATAAATATAATTTTTTTCTTTTTAATTAATATAATAGAATCTGCACACTTCTGTATACATGAGTCACTTATCTGTATATATTACTTTCCATGCACAAAACCATATTTACTATATTATACAAACTAATTTAGGTATTTTCAATGGCAGTTTCCTGAGAATCATAACATTTGTTGATCATATATGTATGCTTTTATACTTTTTGTTAACTTTTTAAATTTTACTTTGAAAAAAATACCATTTTATATGAATGATTTAGCGATTTCTCAAATCTGTCCAACTCTTCTTTTTTATTTACTTCTAATAATCACAATACCTACCTTCAATAATCAGTAATAACAGATATTCTTTTTTGAGTTTTCCTTGTCTAGTGCCATTTCAACAAAATTATCAAAGAGAAAGAGTATGTAGGTACAAGAGATATTAAAAGATATAAGTAAAAATTATTAAAAATTGACATATGTTCCAACATATTTAACATCATGTTGAATACCTAAATGGAAAATAAATCTTCAACAAAGGCAAAAAGAAGAAATAAAAGCTAATTTGTAATTTTTCTTTTGCTCATTGAAAGCTTCAATAAAAATAACTATTTATTTAGTATTTATCAATATGCTTAAGAGTAAACCGAATGCTGTATTGACGTAAAGAAATTATCTGTCCCAGATTTCACAAAGTTCTCAATTGAGCTGAGTTGAAAGACAAATGGCCATGAAAGCAACCTAACAAACTGGGTGGCCTTGAAGCCGCCTCATCTTTGTCCAAACACTGCCGTTCAGATACCTGAAAGTTGAATTAGCCATGACTTGGTATCAACTCTATAGCAAAATGCTTCACAACTGCGTTATCCTTGACTACTCTGCCAATGTTTCCCAAGTGTAATCCACACGGCAATACTTCTCTAGAGGTTAATGGGAGCTAGATAAACAAAGGCTGTGTGAACAAGTTCAGGAAATGCAATCCTAATGAAAACTAAGTCACTTTTTCATCTACTATAAGGGTTTTACACCTATGATCAACACTTTTTTCTTAGCTTTCTGAAACTCTTCCCTATATTAAATACCCTTTTATATTCCCAACCCCTAAACAAAATGCTGCTTCTTCCTTTTTGTCATAATTGAAATTCTTTTTACCTCTAAAAAGAATTGAATCAAAAGTCTGTTTTCTCTCTAAGAATATTACAGTATCTTTTCTTAATGAAAGCTGTCAGATCCCTCTGTTCAGACAACAAAGGATTCTAGGTACTGACCTTTCTTCTTTCTGCAGTAGGAAGATTTTGCTAAGGCTTACTGTTTTCTTCAACTCAAGGGACACTACAATCTAGATTAATTTTGGTGTTCACATGTATCTAGCAACTAATCTCAAAGTTCCCCATTCTCCTCAAATCTGGAAATATTCCCTCTGCTTTGACTTTTATAATAAAAGGACAGAAGACTTAGAAGTACCCTGTCAGTTATCTATTAATTCCAATGTTATGTTCTCTGACAAAGTCCTCACCTTCTTTAGGCTCTTACACACACTCACTCTCTTTAACACTTTTTCTTTAATCAATTACTGATGTCAACTTTCCCCTCTATTTTCTCCCACCTATTTGGCCTTCCCACCTCATTCCCTTTCCTATTCAGTTCCCACATACCCATGTCTTTCTTTAATTTTCCCAACGAGACTTAACTCACTGTACCATTTACTGCACGTATGCAGTTAACAATATTGTAGAAAATAGTGATAATCTAGGATTGGTGAGTAAAATAAATGGTATCCATCTTTAAATTTGGACTTCTTGTTGCCTTCCTTCCATTCCTTTCAAACTTTTTGCAAAAATATCATCTCTCCTTTATATCATTTAGAAAATTTAAGCAACCAGGAAAAAAGACCCTCAATTCCTCTCCCATATCACATAAAGAATTATCTTTTCCCTGACCTGTATTTACTACTTTTCCAATTTACACAGGGTGACAAGCACTATCTCCCATGTAAGGTTTAGGACATCTACATACAATGAAAACATTTCAGACCTTTTTTTTAATGTGACTTTTAAACACACCATCTATGAGCACTTACCCATCCTTGAGGCTTCCATCACTTGTCTTCTGTAACACCTCTCCTGGATTCCTGCCTACTTCTATTAATGTATCATCTTGATGTTCTTAAAGGTTCTTCTTTCTTTAAGACTTTTAAACATCATTTTTCCATTCAGTTCAGTCCATGGCTTACACTGCACTCTACACCAATTCCATCAACCATTTAATTAAATCACTCTTACAGTTTTAACCACAAGTAGGTTGGGACCTTTCAAATCTTTATCTTGAGTCATCAGTTAAAGATTGGTCCACTCAAATTCTTACAGGGCATTTTACTTGTATCCACCATAAGCATCTCAAAAGTAGCATGTCCAAAAGCAAACTTATCTTCATCATCAACATGTCTTTCATTGCACATGACTAATCAATTCCAGTCTTGGTGATTATACTTTCTAAAGAGGTGTTCTGAATCTATTACTTCTTTATACTGCTTCTCTAGTTTTGCTGCTCATCTGTATTTTCCTGAATTTTAGCTTTTTTCACTGAAATCCTTAGATTCTTGCTCTCCAAATATTCCATTGTCTATATGGCTACCAAAATGTTCAAAATAAATCCAATAATGTTACTATCAGGATTTAAATATTTTAGTGCAAGAGATCGTAACATAACTATTTTAATGTTCCATAGACAGATTTTAATATTGTGAAATAATATTTCACAAAAAACAGAATGAAAGTTTTCTTTGAAAGGGAGACAGTAACTCCAACTGGATTCTCAAAATAATTCTTGACCCAAAAGAGTTTAAGAACTATCATTTTTATTAGGTTTTCATCACCTGAAAGATAAGTTATGGTTTCCTTACCAAGTCATTTGAATTTTTCTATTACACAAACTTTACCCATCTGCAAATTCATCTTCTTGGATATTCTACCATGAATTTTATACTTCCTAAACTTCAAACTATTTTTACTTTTTTGTAGATATTTTGTTATTAAGTCTCTGTGTCCTTTTATAATCATGTCTGGAAGAATTTACTTTCCCCTCTTTTACATTTGACTTATTCCTAGCTTTTCATTCTAGATTCTTTTTCTTTTTAGAAGTTTTTCTTCCAGCCTTCCTACCATGTATGTAAATTTTCACATAGTTCTTACTTTACTGTATTTTTAAATTTATATCTCTGTTTGTCAATATTCTTCCAGTGTCTTAAAAGCAAGATTGTTTTATTTTCATATTTTTTTGTCCCTAAAGCCTGGCTTAGATTGAGATTTCCTAAACTATTTTTTAGTGATTAATTCAACTTAGAGATTAAAAAAAATAGGCCTAGGTATAAGCAAATTTCTATAATATATCTATATTCCCTTAAAAACAGATTTAAAAAATCATTCTGTATATTTTAGGATTAAGTAGTTCTTCTACTGATTCACTCTAATACAGAATGTGAGACAGAGGCTTATGTGCATGTGGTTGTATGATCCAGGGGACGAGAGTGTGGGACAAGAGTCAGCTCCTATAAAGGTGACTGCTATTCCATCTCACAAGAATTTCTGAGGTTCCATATGAAATGTGTCCATTTGAAGGATAAAAAGATGAAGCATTTATCCATATACTACAGGTCAAGGGTGACCCTTGGGTATTGACTTCCCTGAGCTCTTGTTTTACATATACTCTCATGTTAAGTGATTCTCATATAAAACTTAAGAGAAATCAATGTTAATGACATGCAAAAAGTTCCACATCTATAATGCTGGTTGTGACAACAGAAGTATGTGCATAAATATTTGCCAATAAGAGGGAAAATAGAGTATTTGAAGTGGGGTACCAGAGGAGTTGATAAAATAGTTAATGTACATGAGCTTAGAATAAATGGTTCAGAATTAATTTTATACTTACTAGTGAGACCTGGTTAGATAAATGCTGTTACAAACATTAGTAAATCCTATCTCTAAGCTTGTGAATCAACAATCACCTTCTCTTGACTCAGTCTCAACAGTGAATAAGCCAATGAAAGATAGTATCCTCAGAGATTATACTAGTGTCCATCAGAGTACAAGACATGTATGTGTGATCAATAGATATTTGTTAAGTAAATATTACTGAAAAGTCCCTGGTTTTTACAAAATAACATTAAGGAAGGTGGACCAGGCAAGAAAAAGAGACTGGAGCTAATTCAGGAGATTGGTAGTTAAAGCAGCAGTTCAAATTTTACTTGCTGAGTGTTGAAATTCAGCTGATCCCAATGGCTCACTGAATATGGGGAAGGAAGGAAAATGGAAAAAATAGTATCCCAGTCCTTCCCCAAATCATTTGGCAATATTGCACTACCACCAACCACATGGAGATTATTTTGAGAGTTTGTTTGGAGTTCTAGCAGAGGAGCACATCCACTTATAAACCCTTGATCTAAAAATGATGTGTCTATATTTGGGGAAGGCCGTCCTCTTTGAGCACACAGCTTGGGGAAGAGACTTACATGGAGAAGTGAGGGAGGGGACACCTGTATAGACAGCCAGATCAGCAGAACCAAACCTGGTGATCAATGGGGTGACAAATGTCACAGTCAGATTGCCCTCACATCCCATGGAGGTTATTTTGATTATGTAAGCAGCGGGAAACTAGAGAAGGTGATTTAACTGTAAATGAGTAAATGATTACTCATTTAAAGTAATATTTGGACCAAAATCTGAAGAAATGAGTAAGCAAAAAGGTCTCTAGTATAGGGCATTACAGGGAGAGGAAACAACAAATACAAATGTCTTGATGCTAGTGACAAGTGGAGTTTTGGGGGGTGGGGGTGATGGTGAATCCAAGGATGTATTGTCTGAGAGGCAGCTGGGGCTAGAGCAAGTAGGACATTCAATAATGTCATGTAGCCATTTAATGTTGAAATATCTAGTCTTCCTCCATGATGAAAAATGGGAAACCAGTGGAAGGTGCTGAAGCAGGAGTGACATGATCAGACTTCTGCTTTAAAATGAATCGCTTTGCGTGTGGGGAAAGCTTGAAAGCGGCAAGAGTCATCAGGAGGTTATTCAACAATCATGAATAGATGGGCCTGGCTTATCCAAGGCTGGGAGTAGTACAGGTGAAAAGAACTGAATTGATTCTAAATAAATTATGTAGCTGGAACCAATAATACATCTGATAAATTAGACTTGGATTTGTGAGAGAAAGAAAGGAATGACAATATCACCATTTTCCTGTCCTGAACAACTGAAAATGTCATGTAGTCATTTGCTGAGCTATGACTACATGCTGAGTACTAAAGGGAAAGCACATTTGATGAGGGTTAGGTGAAATTTATTTGGGAACATGGTAAGTTTAAAATGCATTTTAGACATATAGGTATAGGTATAGAGTGGTAGCTGGATATCCATGTGGAGATGCTGAGAAGACTATGGATCTGTGGTGTGTTTTGACCTGTTTCTAGAACCTGTACGAAGAATTTCTGGAGATAATATGCTACTCTTTAATTCAACTATTTTAAGAATATGATATTCTGTTTCACTGAGAAATAAATAGTATATCATAATAAATATCAATTAGATAAGGAAACCACAATAAACAGTTTTGGTTTTAAGAAATTTTGAACCATTTTCCTCAAAGGGTTAGAAAATTAACTTGCCTTTCTCATTCAAAGTCTGTATTTCATTCACATAGCCTCTTTCATAACATCAGTCATCAAGTTATTGCTAAGGCTCTTTCTAAATGTTAATTTTCCATTTTAGGATTCCAGTATGTTTTTCCAGAATTATTTTTTGAGGGAACTCTAACAACTTATTGTCACTTACGCCATTTTAAAGTTTTAAAAACACCAAAAGTGTCATCGGCAACAAAAATGTATTAGAGACTTTGAAATCCAAGCTCATTGAACACTCAGCCTGCAATCTGGTATAAGACCCAGTATTTAGATGATCTCTCCAACTACTCTGCAAGCTTCCTGGAATCAGAGACCAATTCTGCCATCGCCCATACCATCAGAGCCTTGCATATTAACTCATAGTTGTGCCCCTCAGAATAACCATTCATATGATGTCTCTCTGAATTCACTAAACACTTGTAATAGCCCTCTTCTAGCCTCAGAAACATAGACATTTTCACTCTCAAAGTTGACTGCCTTGTCCCCAGGCCCCAGGTTTTCAGGGAATTACCTGGATATTCTTTTCCCTACTCTTTTCCAAACCCACTGACACCATTTTCTTTTAGCCCTGCCTAAACAGCTTGGCCATCTGTTGGATGGTCTGTACTTTGACACTCTGGCCTTTGATACTGTGCCAGACTCCTCTTTAGCAGCCATCTCTGTACCCCAGACACAGCTCTACCTCCCAGAACCTCTGGTAAATACTTCTCCCCTATTTTCTCCTTTGCAAAGAGAGAACTTCCAACAATTCCGAGATGTCCCCTCGTTTTCAGTATACTAATTTAAAACTCTTCCTTTTTGCATTCATTGGACACTCTTGCTGTTTCTTGACTCTCGCTGTGTATGTGAGGTGAAGATAAGCAAAAACACATCAAGAAGCGCCTTTTTCCTGAGCATGGAATGGAATAAAATAACACCCCTTTCACCAAGGGGCTTTCTTTAAATTCTGCCTTTTAAATTCTCTCCCTCATTCTCAAGAACCTCAGAACATTAGCCTTTAAAATACAATGATTGATGGTGACAAAGAGATAAAAACCATGCTCTCTCTCATTAAAATTTCCTTTTATCTTTGTATCTTCTGAAGGTGAAATATGGACCAGCAAACTATTTGTAACTCTCTAATCAAATTTATAGTTCTCTATGCATACTTGATTGCAGACACGTAGTTGTTATAGGTGGCCTTTTATCTTGACTGCTAATTACTCCCTTGGCAGCAAATTTAAGAATTTTAAAACCAAATCTAAGGAAAGCACACATGAAGAATAGATGTTTTGTTTTCAGTCTCTTCTGCTTTACCTCACCTCAGTTGTAAAAATGTCAACATAAAATAAGCTAAAGAAGATCAGGCATGGAGCAGGATTGAATCTTAACATACCCGGGGACCACTAAATCAGATTTTCCAGGAAGATATCAAAGTATCACTGACTCACACCTTGACCAGATTTTTACATGCATAGAGGATGACCCTGGGGACCTTCCAGACAACCTGAAATCTAAGGCAGCCATGAGAAGGGATAAAATTCAAATTGCTACTCTGGAAAGAAGCACCACGAGAAAACCACTAAAGATGGTATAGCTGAGCTAGAGGCAGCCATGGGCACTGGACTCCTTGGGCTTCCTTTAACACCACTATCCATGTACATTTTAAACTGGATCTCATGTTTATAAAAATGATCTTGTGAAGTATGGATGTGCTTCACATACTGCCATCATCTCTAGAGAGGACCCTTTCAAAATTTCTTTAAGTAAAAGTAGGCAGTTAAGGCCTTTATTTAACACTGTAGACCTGTGATTCTCCCATTTTGGTGTGCTTTGGAATCCTCTAGAGGACTCCCTAAAACACAGATTTTTGGGCTCCACCCAGAGAGCTTCTGATACAGAAGCTGCTTGGCTGCTCTGGAATGCAGCCAAGAATTTATAGTTCTATCAATTTCCCAGATGATGCTGACACTTGCGACTTCAGGACAGCCCTCTGCAGTGCTTCCTCTTTACCACCATGGAAGGAGATGGACCTCCCCATCCATCCTCTGTAGTATTGCACATGACTGGAGTGCCAGAAATAGAGATGGCACTACCAGAGGAAGTTAGTGTTTTTTCTTTCTCTAACTTGCTGGGTATTGATTTTTAACTGAACAGTAAATTTTACTCCCAAACATGTAAGATTCTATCTTCCTGAGGTTAGAGATCTCAGAGTCAGAATATACTTGAGCTTTCCAAGCTAGATGCTTAACCTAATTCAGAGAATAGCTTATCAGTCATCATCTAGCTCAGCAGCAGCTGTAAGGAGTCTTTAAAGCACTGATTTCCAACAAATTGAAAATAGAATTGTGTAAAAAGCGAAATACCCTTTTGAAATACTGCCAATTCCTTTGTTCTTTCTTTAGCCATCCCTCCTTTTAATAAGAGACCCTTTACTCATAGTACTGATTCCAAAAACTGCCTCACATATTTACCTGACGGTCGACCACCCTCTCTTGTATATCCGGAAGTATCTGCGAGATAGTGGACTTCTCTTTTTTTTTTTTTGTAGCAAATCTCCCCTCCTCCAGTGTGAAAGCAAACTGAATACTGTCAGTTTTCTACACTATGGCACTTAAATAGACAGTATGTCACACTTCCTTAGATGGTTGCATTTCTTTCTTTGCTTTGACCACCTCCTAGTAGTTGGAATAACTGAAACTAAGTTGGGATAAGTAAATAGTAAATATACTGAAAGTTCCAGGTTACTGGCACTATTACTTTGTGCCAGAGAGGTAAGATTTTAGCAGACTTCTATCTGCACACAGAAGGTGATTGAGAGGTCCTTTGCTGTGTTGCTGACCACCCTCCCCCATTCCCACTATCTTTTGAAAAGGTAATTGGCAACACCTGTGCCTCACAGACACCGCTCAGGGTCGGTACAGCTCAGTTAAAGAACAAAGAAGCATTCCAGAGTAAAAATATTGGGAGCTGTCAGTTACTGTACCAGCTGACACATCCCTGAGTCTGCAGAATTTCCTTCCCCTTTAAATATACTTTCTTTTACTCGTTTATGTGTTTATTTGTTTTTAATTGAGGCAATATTAGGATACCCCTATCACAAATAGACTTTCTAATGATGACTCTAAGAGTGGGCCCTTTAAGAATGCCTAGATTGCTATGCTCCCCATTGAAGCACTACCCGGAATAAAATGCTTTTGTGGAAACTCCTCCTGGTTCAGTCTTTGACTTTCTAGGCAGCTAGCAATAGCTAGGTCAGTAACAGTACCACAGACTCTAAGATGTTGTTGTTAGATAGGGACCCAGCATGAAGGAATGACTCACTAGTAACCTTGTAGCAATCATTGGAACTGACCATTTTCGTGAGTATAAATGAAGTTCCAACAAATCCCTATCTAATCAGGAGGAATGTAGGAGGAGAGGTCAGGAAAAAACTGACATGATTCAATCAAAAATCTGAAACCAGTGAGTTTTGAGGTTGTAGTGTAAAAAAGGTGGGGTAAGTTGCTTCCACATCAAACAGAAAGGTGCCTCAAGTGAGACTTTTATGACCTGACTTCTCATTAAGGTGACACTACAAATTTCTGCAGAAAGCAGTAGAAGGTCCTCCATACTTCAATGTAACACCATGATATACAAAGAAGTTACTACCTGATTAAGTTTACTTTAGTTCTATGTTTTCTAGGTTTTAAGTTGCTGTGGAGCAGGAAGTTTGGCTTGCTTAAGATTGCATTTAATATACTGGACCTCCCTGGTGGCGCAACGGGTTAAGCAGCTGCAGCCTGAATCCAATGCCAGCGAGAGATTCCCGCATGGCGCAGCAGACCTCTCCTGCCTTGCCCACTGCTCCCCTCAGCAAGGTATTTTGGACAATCTGCCTGTTCTGCTCCCCACTCTGTCTCTGGTGAACCCTCTCACTGCCCCACATCTCTGGCCTATAACCCAGTTGGCATGCATAAATAAATAAATCTTTAAAAAAAAATCTTAAGAAAGACAACACTGAGTATAAATGCATAATTAGAAAAACCAACAAGCTATAAAGATGTTAGGATGATTCCTCTTTTGGCATGATATTCTACAAGAAGAAATACATTCAGTGACATACCAGTGAATATAAACACTTTTATTAAGTTTTAACTACCTTAATTTAGAATTTATTTTTTCTGTTGTATTCACCAATAAATCTCTTGAAGTGATCACAAAATTTGTTACAGTGAAACTTTTTTCTCTATGCCTTCTTATTTGGGAAATTACAAATGGCTTGCATTGGTAATCAGACCTAACTTGGAAATAAGACTTTTCCAAGGGCTCGTAACTACTTCTTAATGACATTTATTGTTATATAATTTTAATATTTAAAATCATAATTTATTCTTTCACATATTTCCTTTACTTTTCTGACTTTTATATGGCTTGGTTTAGATGTTATAGAATTTCTGGTTTCAAGTGAGAAAATATTTTATTTTAAATTCTAAAGAAAATTATTAATCAAAACATTCAAAAGGGCTTCACTGAAAATTCAGATTTATTGAAACATAATACATGATGATATTAACATAAGTTATTTTTTTCTTTTTAGATATTTTATACTGATTTGAGCAACTAACTTCTGTAATAGAGATGAATACATATTTTGAGATTTCTGCTTATTTTTCTGAACTGTTCACTGATCATGGAAGTTATTAGATAACATACAAAGAGATAAATAAAAAATATGTTTTATATGGCTTACACAACCCATTTAGGAATTGTTATCCAATTGTATGAGTAAATACCATAACAAGTAATTGAAAGCAATTACAGCTGCAATTTTACTACAAAATATACCTGGGATGTACAGAATGTCAGACAAATGAATAAATAAAAAGCTTCTAGGTATGGATAAAAAATAAAATATTATTGTTCACTATACATCCCTGTTTTTCACATGAGGACTCATTTTATACCAGCATGGGAAAAAAGTCACTGAAATCAATATTTCCATAATATAGAAAGAAAATGAAATCCAGTAGTGTTAATGCTACTACATAATTGGAAAGTGTATTTAATCAAGAACAGATATTAGGATACTTTTTAAATTTTTTTTTCACATTATGCTTGCTATTCTTGATGATTTCTCTGTCATGATAATTTCTATGATGATTTTATCCATAGAAGTAGTTCATAAAACAAAAATATTTTCTCATATTTCATAATTTTCCAAATCACTTGAATAATGTGTTTTTAGTGTGTCCTTCTATCAAATACCTTATTTTAATATTCTCAAAGTAGAAAAAATATTAAAAGCACCTGAGGTTATCAGTTCTTATTTTCCTAAGATTTTTGAAGGCAGCTTGTTTTCCTAGATATTTAATTTATTTATATTTAATTCCTAGATATTTAATTGCTATGGAATAATTACCTACCTCTAACATTATAGTCTTTAGCAAAGAATCAAAAAATCTTATTAGATGCACTTAATGAAACAGGCTTATAACATTGGAGTTTCTGGGGCAAGTAGCAAATCAGTAGACATTGGAGATACTGTTTGTAATTAGTAGATAATTCAGTCGAACAAAAATCAACAGCTTGTGAACTGAAACATTCCTCCATGCTTCTTGTGCTGACCCTTCCTGATTTGCATCACCTTCTTAAATGATTGTTAAAAGTCATCCACAACTACAGTGTGTCCGGTGCTTTTGTGCCAGTAGCTGGGGAATTAAACAAACTGCCCAAGGATGCTAAGTTAAGTAAATGGCAAAGCTGGAACACTCAGAGCAATTCAATCTGAAAATAAGTTGTACTTATCAAACCATGCCTATTCATTTATTTTTAGTCCTCAGCATAATTAAACTCTGTTGCAAGATATTCTTTTTCCTTCTCATACTCCAGGAAAATGTCTTGCTCTCAGTCTTTGAGATACTCTTTTCTCAGGTATAACATTCACATTAATCATTTAACTTTATCTTCACAAGAGTAGTTTTCCTGATAAAACTGAGATAAAGAGAAGTCAAGGATTTTCCCAGATACAGAAAATGTTTTCTGCAATTTGCATTTTGTAAACAGTACATACAGAATGCAAATATAGGACTTTAGATTTTATATATACAAAATTAATCTTTTTCATAACCTCTGCTGGGACTTACCAGGCATTTTCTCATTCATTTTCTAACCTGACCACCTAAGTCATTACAATTGTATCTTTGATACTGAGGCCTATGACCTTTCCTTACAGACTGATGCTATTTCAAAACATTGCTAATTTACAGAGCAAGATTCCTTAATCAGATTTGTAAAAAGGATAATTCACACATTTTTAGAAACTCTGGAGCTATATTATGAGGGGAAACAATTCTTTTTGACTTTGAGTTTCTTAGGTAAGATGCAGTTCTAGTTTCCTCTCTATCTCTTTCTAGGTGTCCTGTTCAATTAGTTAGCTCTTCATTGTTATATTATATGCTGATAGTTTTATAGTTCCAGCAAAAACTGCCTCTAATTCCACAATTTAGTTATTTCTCATTCTTTGGTACTGTACTTTGCAAACATCTTGAACACATCCTCTATTTATCACAAGCCAAAGAAAAATTTGCCTGCTTTTCTTTTCAGTTCCTTCACTTCTAGTTTCTATCCATCCAACTTTTCCAAGTGAACAATCATTTATCCTGTCCCCACCCCCCACCCCACACACACCAACTAGTGTCTACAAACCAAGATAATTTCTGGTGTTTTTCATGTCCCAGATATAAGTGCTTCTTACTCTCTTTTGCCAAATAACCATCCACTATAATTTTTCAGTATTTGTCATTTCTCTGAATCTTTACCCCCCAAAAGAATTCCCTCTTATATTTTATGCTGAGAGTTATTTAGGCTTTGTGCCATATGATTTTTAACATAAATACATAAGATCTTTGACATTGGTCTTGACAATTAATTTTTGGATTTGTTTGCTTTTAGCAAAGGCAATGAGGAAAAATTTTAAATGTGGCTCTGCATTAAAAATAAAAACTTCTTTACAACAAAAGAAATCATAAAATGAAGAGGTAATTTATGAAATGTGAAAAAAATCAAACTACATATCCAATGAGGGATTAATATATAAATACAAAGGAAATTTATACAACTCAAGAGTATAAACACCACCCAATTTAAAAATAGGCAAGTGATATGAATAGACATTTTTCCAAAGACGATATAACTGACCAATAGGTACTTGAAAAGGTATTCAACATATAACTCCATTTTCCCCACCCCCACTTACACGCAGCCAATTTGGGTTACAAATCCCAGTATATCAGCAACCAGACTTCCTGAGCTGGGCATCTACTGGGCACTAAGGGTGGAGCTGAGCACCCAGGTGGATTAACACAGAAGGCAGGCAAGCCCAATCTCTTGCTTCTCTTGCTTCAACTTGAACATTGGGGACTTGAAGGAGCCATGTGGAGAAAGGACATGTAGAGACCCTTGAAAGAGATCATTGGGGAGACTGCTTTTGAGTCTCTTCACAGTTTTTGGTTCCCCACCACAAGGTACCTTAGACTTACACAAGTTTTCTAGCATCAGAAGCCCCTCTTTGGGATGAATTTGTTTGGCTGGGTAGTTCACCATGAGAGAATGGATAAACAAAATTACACTGAGATAGCACCTCACACCTGTTAGAATGCCTATTATCATAAAGATAACAGGAAAAAAAACTGCTGGCAAGGATGTGGAGAAAAAGAGAAATGGGAGTACTTCTCCACTGTTAGTGGGAAAATAAACTTGTAGAACCACTATGAAAAACAATAAGGAAATTTCTCAAAAACATAAAAAATATGACTCTGCAATCCCATTTTGGGGTGTATAGCCAAAGGAAACAAAACCATTATCACAAAAAGATACCGGTATTCCCAAATTCTCTGCAGCATTATTCATAATAGCCAAGGCATAAAAACATTTACATGTCTGCTGAGGAATGAATGGATAAGGAAAAAAAAAATGTGTGTGTGTGTATAAATATATATAAAAATATGTGTGTGTGTATATATACACACATTATATATATATATTATATATATTATATATATATTATTATACATATATATTATGTATATATAATGAAATGTTGTTATCCAGCTTTTTAAAAGAAATCCTGCCATTTGCAACAATATGGATGGACTTGGAGGGTTTTATGATAAGTGAAAGAAGCCAGACAAAAAAAAATGACAAATATCACAGTGTTACTTAAATGTGCAATTTTTGTTTTGTCTTGTTTTGTCTCAAAACAAACAAAAACCTCATAATATAATACAAGCAACAAACTATCATTATTTTTGCTAAAACTAAGTGGGATCCCTTAATCCACATTTACCTGAGAATGTGGTTAATTATGGAGACATAATTAGAGGATATTCCTTTATAGTTAAAAAGAAGATGAATCTTCTACACTGCTGGTGGGAATGTGAACTGGTCCAACCACTATGGAAAGCTGTATGGCGATTCCTTAGACTGCTAAACATGGAGCTTCCATACGACCCAGCAATCCCACTTTTGGGAATTTACCCAAAGGATACAAAAACACTAATCCAAAAGGATACATGCACCCGTATGTTCATTGCGGCACTGTTCACAATAGCAAAGGTATGGAAGCAACCCAGATGTCCAAAAATAGATGAGTGGATCCAGAAGATGTGGTACATATACACAATGGAATACTATTCAGCATGGAAAGAAGATAAACACATGCAATTTGCAGCGACATGGATGGAATTAGAGGGGATCATACTCAGTGAAATAAGCCAGAAAGAAAGAGAAAAATATCGAATGGTTTCACTTATAACAGGACTATAGGGAGGCC